>PVKA01014933.1:0-51251 GCA_004027165.1 Ctenomys sociabilis | reverse complement strand
TACTTTATATTTCCTATGTGGTCATTGAAGTCTTCTCAGGGTTTATCTTGTAGTCCTGTACATTATTCTGTAGTTCCTTTGTCTGTGTCATCCATGTGGATGAGTCACGGCCAATGCTTGACCAGATTGCTCTCTGTGAGAGCCTGAGAGAAAGTTTTCTCTTCATGTGACTCTCCCCAGGCACACTATAGAACTTCAGAAATCTCTTTCCTCTGTGGCTCCACAATCTCCTTGCTCAGAAAATTTGGAGCTCACCTGAGTCTCATAATATTGCAGTACACTAGTGAGATATTATGAGATTTTCACATGTGGATCTGATTTATTTCACTTAACAGTGTAGACTCTAGCTGCATCCATTTAGCTACAAAAGCCTCAAATCTATCTTTTTTTATAACTGAACGTTTTATAGCTCCATTGTGTGTAAATACCCTATCTTTTTTATCTCTTTCTCAGTTGATGGGCATTTGAGTTGTTTCCAAGATTTAGCTATAGCAAATTGCACTGCTATGGGTGTACATATATCGCTGTGGTATTATGATTTCAGTTCTTTGGGATAAATACCTAGGAGGGGATGAGCTGGCTTGAATGGGCCCTCCTGTTCCTAGATTTTGAGGAATCACCATACTGATTTTCATAATGGTTTACCAGCCTGCACTACCACCAATAGCAGAGGAGTTCCTTTTTCCCCACAGCCTCTCCAGCATTTGTTATTGGTAAACTTCTTGATGATAACCATTCTTTCTGGCATCAGAGGCTATCTTGGTGCTTTTTAAATTCACATCTCTTGAATGACAGTGTGGAACATCTTTTCATATATTTATTTGTCATTTGTATCACTTCAATTGTGAAGTATGTATTCATCTCAGATGCCCAGTTTTTGATTAGGTCTTTGAAATTTGTTTTGTTTTTTTTTTTTTTTTTTTTTGTTTGTATTGTAGGGAAGGATCTAGAGGGTGTTGAGGGTCTCACTACTAGATTGGACATGGAGAAATCTCCCAAGAGCTGGAATTACAGGGCCGTTCCCCCACACCCAGTCTCAATTGCCCCTGGAGCAGGGCCCGCACAACAGGTCAGGGGATCAAATCCCCAAGCCCTGTGCCCGCTTGCAGGCTCTTTAATCTGCTGAGCTATTTGGCTGGCCCTGGGTCTTTGAATTTTGGTGGCCTGAGTTTTTTTTTTTTTTTTTTTTTTTTTTAATTCTTCATATGTTCTAGATAGGAGTCCTTTGTCTGACAGTCTGCTACAATTGTCTCCCACTTCGTGGGTTTTCTTTTTATACTGTTGGTGATTTCTTGTGCCGAAACTTCAAAAAGATGAGATCCCAATTGTTGATTCTTAGAAGTATTTCCCACGAAGGTTAACATTTTTATTTATGAAATTTTTACCTACCCTTATGTCTTCAAAGTTTCTACCTACTTTCTCTTCCAGAAGATTTAGTGTTTCAGTTTTAATATTTAAAACTTGGATCCATTTTGTCTGTAATTTTGTGCACAGAGATAGGACTGGGTCTACTTTAAACTTTCAGCCTCTGGAAAGCCAATATTTCCAGCACCATTTATTACTGCAGCTATCTTTCTTCCAATAAATATGTTTGGCCCCTTTGTCAAAGATAAGGTGACTGAGTGTACTCGTAGTTGTGTCTACATCTTCTAATCTGTTTCATTGACCCTCAGGTCTCTTTTCATTCCAGTGCTATGCTATTTTATCACAGGAGCTTTGTAGTATAATTTCAAGTTAGGGTTAGGGATGCCTTCTGCCTTTCCTCTGTTGCCCAGGATTGTTTTTGTTATTCTAGGTCTCTTCTGTTTCCAGATGAATTTTAGGAATATCTTTTTCTAGGTATGTGAGGTATACTAATGGTAATTTAATTTGGATTGCATTGAATCTGCATAACAATTTCGGGATGTTGTCATTTTCACAATATTGTTTCTTCCTATCCAAAAGCAAGGAATATCTTTCTATTTTTTGAAATTCTTTTTTTTGAGGAACCAGGGATTGAACTCAAGCCCTTGCACTTGTCAAGGAAGCACTTACTCTACTGAGTCATCTTCCCAGCCTCTGAAATTCTTTTTGATCTCTTATTTTCATAGTATAATTTTTGCTGTACAAAAGTTTACTTCCTCTGTGAGATTTATTCCAAAGTATTTCATTTTGGGGGTGTCATTGTGAAAAGCATGGTTTCCATAATTTCTCTCTCAGCGTGTTTGTTGTTTGTATATAGAAATGCTATTGATTTTAAGTGTTAATTTTTATTTTTATTTTTTTATTTTATTGAAATACAAATGTCAATCAGACAGTTTCAAGACACCTTAACCATACAGATTCGATAAATTAATACATTGCAAACTGTTTTCATAATGTTTTGGTATTGTACAAGGTGCATACATGATATTATATTTACAGATATTATTTTGGCAGATATCTCTTATCAGTGAATTAAGAGGGTAGCTGCTTACTTATCTTATTTTTTATACCTGAATTATATCAAAAATTCAATAATTACTTTCCTAGTGGATGACCGTAGTACTAGAAACCAACATAACATCCTGTCCAACCACCATTAGTGCAGATCTTGCCTCTCATAGAATTATGTAGAAGCACAGTGTTATCTATCCCAACTGTACTGTCTATACACACACATCACTATTTTTTCTTTCTACACCCCTTCCTTTGTCTACACCTGTCAAAGGTGGGCACTCCATTGACATTCAACTAACTTAGGTGCTTGAACTAGACACCACAATCCAACACAGTCCAGCATTCTACAACCATAGTGAGTTATTCAAAGAAATTGTCGACCATAGCCAAGTGTTAATTTTGTATCCTGATATGCTACTAAATTTGGTTATTAAATCCACAAGTTCCTTAGTAGAGTTTTTGGTCTCTTCTACCTACAGTATCATGTCATCTGCAAATAATGATATTTTTACTTCTTAATTTCCAGTCATTATTCCCTTTGTTTCTTTCTCTTGTCTAACTTCTCTGGCTCATGTTTTCAGAACTACATTGAACAAGAGTGGTGACAATGTACATCCTTGTCTTGTTCCTTATTTTAAAGTGAAGACTTTCAATCTTTGGCGATTAAGCATAATGTTGAGTATTAGTGTGTCATAGATGGCTCTTATCAGATTCAGACAAAGACCATCTGTTCTATTTTCTGTAGTGCTTTTATCATGAATGAGTATTGGACTTTGTCAAAATCTTTTTCTTCATCTATTAAGATGGTCACCTGATTCTTGCCTTTGCCTCTATTGATGTGATGTATTACATTTATGATTTTGCATATACCAAACCATCCTTGCATTCCTGGAATGATTCTCTGTTTCACTACGTATAATGTTCTTGATAATTTTGTGCATTCTGTTTGTTTGTATTTTATTGAGGATTTTTGCATCTGTGTTCATTAGAAACATTGGTCTATAGTTCTCCTTTTTGATTAGGTTCTTCTCTAGTTTTAATATCAGAGTAATACTTGCCTCATTGAATGAGTTTAGGAGAAATGCTTCCTGTTCAGTTTTATTGAAGACTTTGAGAAATGTTGGCATTAGGTCCTTTCTAGATGTCTTGTGGAATTCAGCTGTGAATCCATCAGGATCTGGTATTTGCTTTTTTGGCAGAGTTTTTACTACATTTTCAGTTTTATTGGCTGATATTCAGTTATTTAGAATTTTTATATCTTTTTGATTTAGCTTTGGTAGTTCATATATATCTAGGAATCTGTCCATTTCTTGTGTATTTTCCATTCTTTGAGAGTGAAGACTTTGGCATCTGAATTTATATAAGGTCTTTCGTGATTTCATCCTTTTCATTCCTCATTTCACGGACTTGATTTTTTCTTTCCTTTCTTCTAATGAGGTTGGCTAGAGGTTAGTCAATATTATTCATTCTTTCAAAGGACCAACTCTTTGAGTCAATAATCCTTTTATTGTTTTTCTTCATCTCTGTCGTATCCATCTCCGCGCTGTTATAGTATCATGCCTTCTTTGGGCTTTGGAATTGCTCTTTTTTTTCGAGCAATTTGATGTACAACACAAGGTTGTTTATTTGGGTTGATTTTGTTTTCCTGATGTGAGAATTTATTGCTATAAATTTCCCTCTTAAGACAGCTTCCATTCATCCCACATGTTCTGGTAAGTTGTATCTGAATTTTCATGAGACTGTAAATCTTGTTTAATTTCATTCATTAACTATTTATTGTTCAGGAGTGTATTTAGTTTCTATGTGTTTGTAGGGTTTCTGCTGTTTAATTTGTCAATTATTTCCAGTTTTATTATACTATGTTCAGATATTATGCATGGGATAATTTTGATTCTTTTGCATTTACTTAAGCATATTCTATGTGCTAGCATATGATCTCTTTGGAGAATATCCCATGTACATCTGAGAAAAATGTGTATTTTTAAGCTGTTGGGTGGGAGACTCTCTGAAGATCTACTAAACCCATTTTTTCACAAGTGGTTTAGTTCTGTTATTTCTTTGATCATTTTTTTGCATGCTTGATCTATCTCTTTATGTTAATGGGGTGTTAAAGTCTCCCAGTGTAATTATGTTATTGCTCATTAGATTTTTCATGTCTGTTAAAATTTGTCTTATGTAGTTGGGTGCTCCTCCACTGGGTGCATACATATTTATAATTATTATCTCTTCCTCTTGCAGTTTTCCCCTAACAAGTATGTAATGACCTTCTTTGTCTCTTTTAATCACATTTGGTTGGAAGTTGACATTGTTGGCAACCAGACTAGCTATCCCTGCTTTTTTTTCACGGTTTTTGTCACATAGAGTATTGTTTTCCATCCTTTGATATTCAGTCTATTAATTTCTTTTTGAGTTAAACATGTTTGTTTTATGCAGCATATGGTTGCATTTTGTTGCTTTACCCACTCTGACAGTCTGCTTGTTTTAATTGGTGAATTGAAGGTATTTACTTTGACAGTGATAACTGGTATGTATTGGCTTATTGTTGTCAGGCTGTTTTCCTCCTTTTCCCCTTTGCTTAACTTCTTACTCTACTTGGTTTTTCTCTTCTGTTGTCAACATGGTCATCTTTGGTTTTTTTTCTAAAATATCTAGGGCTGATTTGGTTATGAATTGCTTCAGTTGTCTTTTTCCACAGAAGTATCTAATCCCTCCATTAAATTTGATAGATAGTTTTGCAGGATTTGTCAATCTTGGTTGAAAGTTGTTTTCTTTCAGGACCTGAAATATCTCCCTCCAAGCTCTTCTTGATCTGATGGTTTGTGTTGCGAAATTTGCTGTGATTCTGATGGGCTTTCCATTATAGATGGAAAGCTTTTTTTCTAAAAGCTTTTAATATTCTGTTCTTTTCTCAATTTCTGGGATATTGATGGTTATGTGTCTCAGTGATGATTCATTTTGATTATGGCTATCTGGAGTTCTACATCCTTTGGTTACTGTAAATCAGATTTTTTTCCCATGATCAAAAAATTTTCAGCTACTACTTCTGAAAACACTCTTTTTATGCCTTTTGTATTGTCCTAAACTGTTTGGTTGATTCCTATTAGTCTTACAAAATTTTTCTTCACATCACGTTGCAGCTGTTGTATTGCTATTTCCTGGTTTCTCATTATTTTTAAGACATGTTTCCTTTCATGGTCCCAGCTGCAATGTTATCTTCAAGGTCTGAAATTCGATCTTCTGTTTCATTAAGATGGTTTTGCTGGCTTTCAGTGGAATTCTTAATGTCCTGAATGTCACCTTTAATCTGTTTCATGAATCCTAGTTCTTTCCTATATTGTTCATTCAATGTTTACATCATTTTAATATTCATTTCTATTTTTTTATTTGTGTCTCCCTTAGATGTACAAAGCAATTATTTTGTGACTGCTGTGTCAGCTCCTTTTTTACTTGAGAGATTATTTCTGATCTGATGAAGTTGTTCTTTACTTCAGTTGCTATCATCTCAGAAATTTCAGGTGTGTGATTTCCAAGTTCTTCTACGCCCTTGTCTTCTGGACCTGTTTTGAGTGGGCAGAGGTCTGAGAATGCCTTCTGTTCCTTCCTTCTATCACTTTGCAGTGATGGTAGATGGTGGTGTGTAGGACAGCAAGGCTCATTGTGTTCATTGTGCCTTCTATCTCATTAAGTAGAGGGGGGCAAGAAGGAGCCAATGATGGTGAATGCAAGCCAAAGATATGAAAAGCTCTCTTGATGGTGGATTACTGCAGGGTAATGCTCTGTAAGGCTCCTGAAGTTCGCTGTGGTAGTCAGAAATCCGTGGTGGTCTTGAGGGTAGGAGGGGTGGTCAATTCATAAAATTCTGTCAGTAAGGCTAGGAGGTAGAGCCAGGGCTCCCCAGTCTCCCAGACAATCTTATGGCAAGGATGTGCAGCTGAAATCAGCAAACTCTAGTGAAGGGAAGGTGCTAGCTTACCAGGTTTCTTCGATGGTTTTCAGGCAATGCAGAGGCTGCCAGACTCAGCAAACTCTATCATATAAGTTTCAAAAACTGTTTTGTGACTTCTTTTTTTGTTTTAAAATATACTATATATACTGGAATTTCATAAAATATGCTTTTGACATGTTTTACATTTTTTGATTGAAAGACTATTAACACTGATTTTGTCTAGAACTGTATTTCACTTGAACTTGAATCCAACAAATTTTGTATTTATCCTTCCGATTGCTTTCTTTTATTAGTGTGTGTTTGCAGTATATAATGATTGCATTCTTTGTGAGGAGTTGATCCTATGAACATAAAGCACCTTAATTGTTATTTTCATCACTACCCTCTCCACCCTCCCTTCATGTTTTGATTCTCTTCCCATCTGGAATGGTCCATTTGCCTACTTCCTGTTATTATTTTTGCTTTTGCTCTTTGTTTATATTTTGGGTCTTTAAAATAGGAGAAACTGTGTGCTATTTAAACTTGATTTATTTCGCTTAACATTAAGGTCTTCAGGTGCATATCTGAGGGATTTGGGTACCATACAAAAAACATGAACGTGACCACCAAATCGAGTCACCTTTGAGTTATGACCCATCTCTCTCCTCATTAAGACAAGAGCATCTCTTTGTCGCATCTTTCCTGATGGTCTTTCTTCTTTGTTCTCCCAGACTTTCTCCTTTCCTGTCTCCTTTTCTTGCCTTGTTTCTTCCTTCTCCATTTTTCCCACAGTTTTCACTCCTACTCATTGTCCGCTGTAGCTTTCTGAAGCCCCAGCACTTCTGGGTGGTCTCCCAGAAAACTCTGCATTTGGGGCAACTCTGTTTCATCTCTTATTTCTGCTTCCTTCACTGCAGTTCTGATATCCATCACCTACCAGAAAGCAATGGACAAAATCTGACTTTGGCATTCAAATATCCACTAAGATCATTGATTTCACTTTGTTTTTGTCTTCTGTGTTTTCTCTGTTCACTGCCAGCTTAGCAATGAAGTTAAAATAAATTTAATATTTTATTCAGGATTTGACTTCTTTCAATCAAAAGGATTATTTCCTGAGTCTATTCTACCATATGACAAAAAAGAAGGTCAAAAATATTTATTTTGAAAGATATATATCTTCATTTTAATTAATAGGTGTTGTGTTGTTCTTACAGAAATACTAACTTAGAGAGTAGAAATTATAAAGTATTTCCATATTCCTCAATGATTCCTTGTGTAAACAATGATTGCGTGGACAGTCATTGCAACTGAGGAGACAATATTAAGTGCTCATACTTTGGATCTTTTCAACAAGTACACAGGATACATATAGTGCTCATCAAAAGTAAGGAACCTGAGATTGAGCGCTAAAGCTAAAATTCATTCACAAATATATAAGAACAAGAAGTCGGCCCATTATATTTCCCATTTTATTTTAACTCCCTTGAGAACTACTGCACCCATGTAGATAGCACACTTTGTAATAGCTAAGACCTACAAACAAACCAAATATCTATCAACCGAGGAATAAATAAAAAAGTGTTTTTATAGAGTGGAGTACTACTCACCATCAAAGAAGGATAAACTTGAGACTTTTATAGGGAAATGGGTGCAACTTGAGGTTGTAAATAGGTCAGACTCACATGCATAAAGAACATATTGTTGACCAGGTGTGAAAGTTAAGAGTATTCTAAAATGTACATTAGAAACTGTGAAATGGGAAGAAATTGATTAAAAAGTAAAAATAACTAGGATGGGAAAAATGTGAAAAGAAGATGGGAAAAAGGAGAAAATGTGCAAATTAGTTATATCATTAGTGTCTTTTGCTTCATTGAAAAGGAAGGTTTGTGCTCTTATTGATTGTAGAATTTTAGGTCCATATCTTGTACTCTGAGTAACTAATTTGCATATAATAATATGGAATGTAGTAACTATTGTTAGCTTTTTTTCATAAAAACGTTTCTGTATTTCACCTCCCTTGTACATTACGAAATGTATGCATAACATTTCAAATTCAGTAGCCAGGACATGCATGCACTACGACCTCTGTTTTTATAATGCATATTAGTAAAAGGAATCCCAAGGAAAGTATTTTATGGTAAGATCTCATCTCAAGAGTGATGAAATGATGGTTATCTATGCCACATGGCTCTAACAGGTTAGGGCAGCAATTGGCGTTTGATTTCCCATATGTTCACAATAGGGATAAACATTATTAGTGATTATTTTATGAACCCACTTGCTACTATTCCTTCCCTTCCCTTTTGGTCCAATAATAACTTTCAAAGCACCTTGGCATGATATAAGGATGATACAATAAACCTGAAGAAATTATGCAGAAGCCAAATTTTTAGCATCTTGTAGTAAAACACTAATTAATTTTAAAATTAGTATAATATTTTAAAAACATAATATGTTTCTGTTATTAACTAGATATTTACTCATGTAATTCACATTTTGTATTATAGTGAGTGGACATCCAATACTCAAAAGAGCTAACATCCGGATTGTTGGGAAGTTGGTGGCCAGATCCATAAGAGAAAGGAAAATGAGTCAATGTTATAAAGCATGAGGAGTTGAACAAGGTTTCAACACAATATTCTGCTTTTAATTGTTGACTGAGTCTACCCAAAAGACAGGTGATTAGAGGTCCTAGATTACTATATGATTAAGAGAGAAAAATGAACATCTTTGTACATGTAAAGAACTTTGACAAGTTAATCCATAATTTCTAAATGTTTTGGGGTGAATATCCTTCATTTTTGTCTTATTCATGAAGACATCTTTTTACTGCAGTGACATGAGCTCCCATGTTGTCAATTATTGCTTTCATTAAACTAAAATTTCATTTGTTCAATTACCAATAAAGGCCTTAAAGAACCTTTAGAATTTTTATTTCTAAAACTCATGATTCTGATATTAAATACAATAGGGCTCATCTCTTTTATTCTTGTGCATGATACTAGTGTAATATTTTGTTGAAATCATATAGCCAAGATTTTTATTTTGGAAATATACTTCATCACATAATTTTTGGGAATAATTTTTTGAATAGGCATAATATTATTATCCTTTATCTGCTGCTCATTCTAAAGGGAAAGTTGAGAATTCATATGTAATATTTCTGATCTTAGTTATGTTAGTTCTAGATAATTTGAAGGCCAGTCACTAACATCAGTGCCTAAAAAATCTTGAATTTATTTGATTTCTCCATCCATCATCCATTCAGCATCCATTACCATCCATCCTTCCTTCATTTTCATACTTGTGAGTAGCGATAGAGAAACAAATAAGGATCAGCAGTTGAAGGAACAAAATACATTCATACATTAAAAAGCAAATAAATTTGGGAACTATGTGACAGGCTATTCATTCAGTCTTTACCATGGTTTATTACTTCTTTGTTAGACTCTTTAGTCTTCAAACAAACAAACAAATGTATAAACTTTTTCAAGGTACTTATATCCAATAGAGTTTACTGTCAATAAATAATGTATTTGATAGTTATTAAAATGTATCTTTAGAAAAACCAGCCACAAGAACCATGTTAAGTCCAGACCTAACCAAAATCAGAACCTAGACAGACTAAACAGCGTAATGAAGGCTAACTAGAAAAAATTTAGTGGTAAAACATTCAACAGCAGAAAAGCTGTGACTACTATGCTAAACAGTTTATCTATGAAGCTGAGTTTATATATATTCACTGTATTGATGGTTTGGAGAGTATCACCTCAAAACTTTCATTTTTTCTGGTTCCGCATGCCACGCAGGCCCCGCCTTCGGGTGCGCTGAGCCTGCGATGCAGTCCGGGCGTGGTGGTGCTTGCCTGTAATCCCAGCACTAGGGAGGCAAAAAAACAGGGCTGCATAGTGAGACCCTGCACCACAAAACAAAAACAAACAAACAAAAAAAACTTTCATTTTTTACTTAAATATAAGAAAAGGTACAAATTTATAATTAAACTAAAGTAGAAAAATTTACACACAATTTGGATACCAATACTGTAACAGATTCCTATCTTTTCCTTTTTATAGTATTATTAGGATATAGCTTTGGCTAGATTTTACCACTACTCTATCAACAACTTGGAATAAACGCATGTAGTTACTTAATGAAGGTACTTAATAATATCTTAATGAGATTTATAATCATGACTCCAAATGATAAATGCATGAGAATATAGTATAAAGTCAAATGTAATTTACAAAAGTCAAATATAGTAAGTTGCAATTATGACAGTTTAGAGTTGGATAAAAGTTCGTCTTTTTAATATAAAGTGATTGTTCTCTCGAATTTCCTACATTTGACCATTCCTGATGTTTAGTAAAATGGAACAGAGCTACTGGATGTCTTTTAGAGGTGTAATCTCACATTAAGATCAGTGACAATACGTCACTCTCAAGCTCAAGAAGACAGAGTAAGGTCAGGGAAAGAAGCCTTCACTTTTCAAGAGTCAGTTTCTATATAAAAATTGGCACTTGGTACTCATCAAAGAATAAGAAATATTGGATGTGCTCTAAATGTCCATTGTGTTTTTGAGCCAACTACCTGATTGAGGCCATCACTTATATGTAAATGAGCTGCCAATGGCTCGCCACAGCGGCAAGCACTGGACTGTGAAGGGTACGTCTTAATAAGAAGCGAGGCTCTTCACAGACTTTGATTTACTGGAAATAAAATAGAAAAGTCCTCTGAGACTACAAAGGACACTTGTTTCAGATAAAACGTCTAGACAGTAGCAATATATTTAAGGCTTTTATTATAGCAAAACTGCAAATTAGAATGGAGTGGTAAGAAAGTTCCGGTGACCCAGCTGAATTCTGAAACATTGCTTCTGACTAGAGTAATATGATCTTTAAAATAGCTAAGCCAAATTGAATAAAAGTGCATTAGGGAAAAGGAAAAATGGAAGCAAAACAAGGTCAAGATGGAGAGATTTGTTACATCTTTAAATCATTTATTAGGTGGTATGCTTTATTTTCTCTTATAAATCTGTGTTGTTATTAATAAAGGTGGATATTAGAATGGTTTAAAACAGAAATTTTGATCCTGTGACAATGATCACTACTAAAAATTCCAATTTAAGATTTTTCTTCTCTATTCCTTGACAATTGCTTTTCGACACATAAACATAACAGAAGCCCTGAATTATGTGACTCTTAATATTTACATTTTGTTAATAATATACTTACTAAATGCTTTAGAGCCCCACCATTGGTTATGTGGAGCTGGCGACCTAGGCTAGGCTTGGTGGCACAGAACTGTGATCCCAGCCTTGAGGAGACTGAAAACAGGAGAATCACTCTGAGCTCAAGCTGTGTAGTGAGACCCTGAGCAAAGTACAAAAAATAAATAAATAAGTAAATACTTTAAAGTTTATGGGATACTTTCATACAAGTATATGTGAGTATGTGAACTTAAATAGATCAAATTTCTATGTTAATTTCTTTCTCTGAGCACACAGTGCTCCCAGAAGTACATCAGTTTGGATAAATTAATAGGTTTAAAAGACAATCCTAGTTCCTTTGTTGATTAAGCATAATAATTTTCTTGTTATTTATTTCACAATCAACCATGAGTCAGCAGGGCCTCTGCTCCATGCAGTCTTTCAGGGATTTAAGGGAAAAGAAAAGAAAAGCTTAACAAAAGACTGGATAGGTTTGCTGAATGTTTTAGACAAATGTGGTAAGTTAAGTCAGTTGCCTCCAAGACTGGTAACTCATTGTGGAATAAATGCTTCAGGGTGCTCAGGCTGGAGTTCATGAAAAAAAAATTCACATTGAGTTTTCGAATTTTTATTTATTTATTTATTCACTTTTGTGGAAAAATTCTTCACATATTGCTTGACTTCTATGTTGCAAAAAGCATATTTTCAATACAAAGAAAATAATAGCAATAAATAAGCTATGATCTGACTCCCACGTAAACTTTGCTCTGGAGATCACAAATGTACAAGTGGCCAGCAGAGCTTTGGACCTACTGGAATGCCTTGTGGCAGTGTCCTGCACCGGAGCGTCTGAGGTTAGTGGCTCCGATTTTGGCAAGCCGCTTTTGCAGTGAGTGGGATGTAGAATTTCTCTGACAGTCTGTTTCTTCTGCAATTCCACCAATTTTGGAGTCATTTATGAGCTTTTACTCATGCTACCCTATCTTCTTCAGCTGAAAATCAGAACCCACACCACATATTTTCATTCCTTCCTCCTTCCACCACTTTCACCCTTCTGTCCACCCTTAATCTCCCAGTTTTGCTTAAATAATTTTGGTCAACAAGGGATCTACCAACATAAAGACATTCAAAAAAGTTAGGAATAGGTTTTGAAGGAGATTTGATGTACTCTGCGTGTAAGTAGCAGGTAAAGAACACTTGGACTATCACACTGTCCCTAATAGTCCTAGTTCTCCTTCCCCTGTGTGCATAACCTACAGCATCATCTTAGATGAAAGTATATTTGATATCCCAAATATTGTCCTTATAAGTAATCCTCTATAGAAGAAAGGGCAACGTTAGCAGACAAGTAACTTTATTTTTGATATCAGGATGATAATTTTATGATACCCTTAGAGACTTGACAGTTGCTTATAATCCACAAAAATGAAAAGATGCAATAGATTTATCAATTTAATTTCCTGCCATTTGGAATACATATGATATTTTAGGATTTCATAAAGTTTGAATGATAATGTAACGCTTATGCTTAGTTGTATAGTTACATGACAAACGAAGCTAATCTTGAGACTTTTCAATGAAGGAAATAAGACTATAAGGAAAATTGATATTGCCATATGTGTAATAAGGTTGTATAGATTTTCATCATAAACCAGCATATCTGACTCACCTGTGAGTCTAAAAACATCATTGTTGCTTCAGAATTTTAAGTGAGTGATTTTCTTGATAATGGTAAATTTGTTTCTAAAACTCTGTTGCTTGTATTTTAAAAAAGTGAAAATTAAAATATGATTAATTAGTGAGTAGAATGGAGCAACGGGAGCAGTCATTACTTGTATAATCCAAGGTCCTTATTTTACAAAACAAAGCCAAGGAAGTGAAGGTGAATTGCACAGCAATTTAGTGGCAGAGCTGCAGTTAGCATCCCAGCTTCTAATTCCCCATCCAGTCTTCGATATCCTGTTTCAGATCCCTCCACGGAAGACCGACTTGGTGGAGGCTAATCAGCGGATCCACAGAGCAGGCCCAGTCACCTTTAGAACAGGTTAGCCACTCTGATCAAATTAGTGGGCTCAAGGTGTTAATGGGTCCTACTGGCCTCCTGTATTACTTTGTTTGTGTGTTAGTCCACTCTAGTCATGGAGTCATTATTGGTGCAAACATCATATACTGGTCAAGCTAGTTGAGGGACAACTTGGGACATTCATGTCACCTGCACTGACTATTGATCTCATAGAAATACAAAAACAACCTTATGTAGTTTTTTTTGTGTTATGATTTTCATTAAATAAGCATTCTAGGGGCTGGGGAGATGGCTCAGTGGAATAAACCCTTTCCTGGCAAGTGCAAGGACCTGAGTTTAATCCCCCCAGTTCTGCAAAAAATAAGTAAGTAAGTAAATAAATAAATAAATAAATAAATAAATAAATAACATTCTAATAGATATCTTGCAATTTGATGGCTATCATGGTACAACATACTACTGAACTTTATGTATGGAAAAAAATTGTTTCATCTTGGCCAAGCTAGTTAAGTTAAACAACAGCAAAGAATTACTATTTTCATAATAGAGTTTGTATTTCTTAGATCCAATATTTGCCAGTTCATTACAGGTCTTTCTTAAAAATATCTTTTGGATTTATCTCCTTCTTTTCCTCTCACCTTTGTTTCTTGTGACTAATGTGTATTAATTGCATGTATCAACGGACTTCAGTACTATATTTCCATACATGTATGTAATGCTCACTGAGCATATCTAACTACCCTCCCAGTCTCTCTCCTAGTAGTTTCAGAAAATGCATTTAGGTTTATGACCTTTTATGAGTTGCTTTTTTTGTAAACACATGACAGGCAAGTTTCAGTCCTCTGCATGTTTATTTTTATTCCTTTAGTCCAAATCCTTATCACTTCGAGTGTAGGTTTATTTATTTTTCTCAGAATTTCTGATATAAACAACTCGATTCTTTAATATGTCTAGTGCCAGATGGCCCTCTGACTCAAATCTATTCTATGATTTTTTGTTCCTGGCTTTTCCACATTTCCCACCTTCGTCACCTCTGCCTTCCATGTGGAAGTAGTATCCCTCCACCTAATTGACCGCCCGAGGAAAGCACTGTTCTTCACCTGTTCATGGCATCAACACTTCCCTTCTATGTCCCAATCTGCTCAAAACTTAATGCTGTAGGCAGAAAGCCCTAGAGCTACCTTAAAACCTTTCCAAGAATCTTCAGTCATCCTCCGTGGTTTTACTGCCATTTTTTAGCTACACACTTTCTCTACCATTCATTTTTGTTTCAGATGATGTATTTTGACTTGATTTACATGGTTTTCATCAGTTGTTTCATGTGTATAACTGTTAGCAGAGAAAGAAAGTCTAACAGCAAAGATTATTCTACATGCTGAACCTAACACAAGTTTTTGAGAGATGCCCCTTGAATTAAGAGGACTTAAGCCAGGTTGATTGAACAAGTTGAAGAGGACAGTCAGGGTTTTATCAAGATGTGAAAGGCTTCAGGTTTTGATCCTACAGAAGTGTTGCAAAATACACAGACAGGCCATAGACAGGCCTATAAACCAATAGCGTATCATCTAAAGTGCGACAATTGTAAGAATAAAAGGGGACTAAAGATAACCAAAGGTGTATAAAGGGGTATATTTACTCCAATAGACTATTTCATTCTATTGGTGGATCTACAGAGCTATTCTATTCAAATCTTTTCAAAAATAGATTTATTTTTCCAAAAGTAAAAATAACATATTTCTATGGGATTTACTGTAACATACAATTATTTTGTGGACTATTTCAACATCCAACAGAACACAGAAAAATATTCATGGTACTGTAGACAAGAAATGGTGCTACCTCTTCCTCACTCATTGCAAGGGGCACTGCGGACATTCCTACAACAAAAGGTAGCTCAACAAAAGAGAAGCGTAACACACTTACCTAGGTGATGTTGTAAGCGGCAAGGCAGCCCTCTGAATTAAAGACCTGAAGACCCAGAGAAAGATGAGCATGGTTACATTAATTCTAATAGCTGTAGAGAAACATGATTCAACTGAAGGGAAGATGACCCAGTGACAATAAATTAGGGTGTGGAGCAAAGTCTGTCCAGATCTTCTCTAGGCAGCATTTCTTCTCTGGGGTTTGAGGCAGGCTCTCTCAGCAGTGCAGGTTGTACTACCGTAAGCAGAAGAGGCATGTCAGAGAGCATTTTTATCACTGTACATCACACAGAGAAGCAAGTACATCTGAGAGTGGCCTCGTTCTGCAGTTTGCTCAAATATCAGAGAACCATGGAGCATTGCATTCTGAACCCTCACTGTAAGTTCTCGTTTTTATAAGCTTTTATGAATTACTATTATATACAAATCTGTGACGTTTTTCTGAAATATGGTATTTTAATTTTTGCATAAAATCTCATATTTTCCTAAGTTGCATTTTATGATTCAGAGACTTAAAATTGTAACACCAGTAGTTGAATCACTGTATAGCATATTATTTTTAGTTGGAAAGCATACTCTTTTACTATATGCAGAAGACCTTCGTAAACTCAGACCAAGTTCTGCCAAGTGAAACAATTTCCGACTGTAAATTCTTTCATGAATTAGTGCACATAAACATTTGAACCCAAATATTTTCACAATATTCATTTAGCATCCAGTTAAAGTTTATTCCTTGACAATTTTTTTTCCATGAAAATTACATTAAATATATCAGCTATGCATTGGATAAGTGTTCTCACTGGTCCCTACATGAAAAACTTGGTCTCCAGGGTGGCGTGGTTGAGAGGGGTTGCAATATTTTGGGTGATGGAGTCCAGTGGGTGGCCCTCAGGTCATTTCTGGAGGCCACTCAGGGGAGTTTGGGGGCTGCTGGCCTGTCCTTTCTTCTTCTTGCTTCCTGGCTCATGGTTTGCTATACCCAGAGCTCCTGCCAGGATTTGCCACCTTTCTGGAGGGGAACCAAAAGCAGGAGGCCACACTAGCATGGACTGTAACCTCCGGGATCTTACTAATAAGGGAATTATCCTGAGTGTTTTATTATCATGGTAGAATGCTATGGTTTTTTTAATGTTTTACTACTCATAGCTATTACAAAATTTCATTGAAATTAAAGTTTAATTTCATTTAAACTTTTCCAATTAAATAACTCAGCTTCCATAATATAATATTCCTACCAGTCATTATAGTTCTAAGAGAATTTATAGAACTTCAGAAGTAATCCTGTGTACTGTTTAAACTACTGCTATTTAATTTGATTATTTTCTGTTACTTTTTAGATGATGTCAGGGTCATCACTGTTGTTTCCAAGTTTTGTATCTTAACAACTGCAATTCAGTGAACATTTTTAAAATATGGCATGGAGCTCTGTTTATGGGATGTTTTAATTAAACATTTCATATTGACTTTAAGGAAAATGAAGCCAAAATCTAGACTCACAAAATTTTCTGTATGATTGTAGGATCCACCCAAAATGTCTTGAAAGCAAATCCTCACATATTTGAAACTGGATTTATTACAGACAGCAAAGAAAGAACAATTCAATTATGTTGAATAACATTTTAAATTTCAATTTTATCTCAATTTTAGCATAGTTTTAATGATACAAAACCTTATGTTTGTATCTGAAATGCAAGAACCCCAGATTCTTCTTGTTTTTTCTTTTGTTTTGTTTCATTTTTGTGCAGTACCAGGGATTGAATTCAGGACCCTGCACTTGTCAGGGAAGCGCTTATTCTACTGAGCTATCTCTCCAGACCCCTCAACTCAGTTTCTATGTCATTTGATAAAATACTGTTGTTTGATGGCAATTATGAATTATATGTACATTATAACCAATTATAAGAATATATTTTCTGCCATAAGATCTCTAAATCTGGACAGTGTTTTTTTTTTTTTTTTTTTTTTTTTAATAAAACATTGACTTGAACTGTGAACCTTTTGTTTGCCAGGCAGGCATTTGTGCTACTGAGCTATATCCTAGCCCCTAATAAGACATTCTATACAAACGTTATATTGATAATACTGCTGCTTAAACAAAATTAATTGTATTGCAGTGGTGGGGATCAAAGCCAGGGTCTTGCAGTATAAGACTGAGCTACACCCTCAGATCACCCAGAACTATTTGTAATGTTAAAATTTTTAAATAAATTTATAAAAGCATCATAAAAATGTCAAAAAATTCACATTTAAGAAACCAAAATTCCTGAAAGTTTCACTTTAATTCCATGAAGCATAAGGAAAAGGTCATGATGTTATTATAATTAACCAATTTTTCTCTTTATAATGGGGTAATGTTAACAAGACATAGCTGCTATAAAATCTTTTTCTGCTACTAGAGTTAACACATTGACAACTATTAACTTAAAAAACATACAAAACTGGGAATTAAAAATATACAAAAATCCATATACTAATTGATCTAATGAAAGACTACACCAAATTATTCTTAAAGGCATATTTTAATGAACATACTTAACTCATGGTTGGGCTCATGTTTAAGAGTCTCATGCTCTACCGACTGAGCTAGCTGGGCACCCGCATCTTTTTTTTTTTTTTTTTTTTTTTTCAGAACCAGGGATTGAACTCATGCCCTTGCACTTGCCAGGGCAATGCTTATTCCACTGAGCCATCTCCCTGGCCCCGGGGCTCATTTTTAACCACGAGAAATTTTATTATTAATTTTTTTGGGAAACAAACTCAGTCCTTAATTATTACTTGTATGCTCTGTTTTTTCTTGACTTCGTGGCTTCTAATTAGTATCTCTTGACAAATTAAATTGTTACCAAGGAAGACAGGAGTTAACAGTTCTGCAACTTCTTTATTGAAGTATGTGGCCTAAATAGAGAATTAAATATATTACAGATAACAAAAGCTGAGTTTATTTCTGAGATGTTATGAATAAGGAATGTGGGAACACTAAAATGAAACTGAACAATTACAACCCCAAACTAAGTAAAGCTTCCCAAGTCCTTAATTGAATAAATTAATGATTGATTAAACAAGCAAGTGAAAGAGGGGACAAAATTTTACTAAAGTAGGTGTTGATACAAAACCACTGTGCAGGAACATGCAGATTATGCCTTATTGTTGACCAATCTCCATTTCCCCTGTGTATTTCACATACATACTTCTAACCTGCAGTCTCTCCTGTTTCCTACCAAACCCTCCAACTTAAAGTGTGAGGTTTCTTCACACTGTACCGAGGGTGACAGAGCCACTGTACCCCTGTAGCACACCATGTGGCTGATCGGGAGAGAAACATCAAATACACTTGATTTCTTCCAGCAACTAACTGGAGACCAAAAGAAATTTTCTGTCTTTCTCTCCAACTGGCACTCATTCTGTTCATGAGCGAATGCTCTGCTGAAGAGTACACAAAGCATTAAGTTTCATTGCTTGTGAAAAGATGTGGGCTTAGGAGACATGGGATATTAAGGAACACATTTCTGATTAACTCATGTTGGATGAAATCTCTTCACTGCAGATACATACCCCCCACACACACACACCATTAGATGAAACTACCATAACAGTTGTCAGGACACACTGGAGGGTTACAAAATCAGTCGTTTCCCTCTAATTCAATTGTTAAATTAATATCTTGGTTACAAAAATTAGAAACGTAGAGGAGTGTGTGGGGAAGACCAACCAGACAGGGAAGTAGGACAATACGTTTAAGCTAGCAGGGTTTCAGGCAAACCAATATGTCATATTACTTAGGAATTAAGGTTGGATCATTTCCATAGGTGATGGGTTTTGGTCCCTATGTAACTGTTTAGTCTTTCCTGAAGGAACATACACTTTTACATTGGCTATCATTCCTCTCTCGATTTATTTGGATGGTATATCTTTTCTTAAATGTATTTGGTTGTTACAGGGTCTCACTACACAGTTCGGACTCATGGTGATCCTCCTGCTTTCAGCCTCCCTGGCGCTGGGATTACAGGCATGCATTACCACACTGGGTCTCTGGTCAGCTCAGAGAGCCTGGGTGTGGGGCCAGTGTGGTACGTGGTGCTGGGGATTGCACTGCATTCCCTGCACTTGCCTAAGCAGGCACTTTAATCTGCTGAGCTATCTTGCTGGCCCAGCACGAGTGTCTTTATTCTGTCCTATTAGGAATCATGATAAATTTCATCATGTGTTCATGTGAGATGGAGAAGATTGTCCTAAAGAGCTATTAGCTTGTCACTGCATAGTGACAACTAGACAGTGGTGAATATGACACACCGTACCCTGTCAAATGAGTCACTACAATTGTAACAGAGGGAGACAAAGGGCATCCTCATACAGACACTACACAAACTACAAAAATGATAAAATACCACTCTTCTGGCTAATGCATTTTAAGTGTTCTACTTTTGCTAGTTGCAGAATCAGCCCTTCTCTATTCTGCAAACATTTTAGACAAAAATTAATATCCTAGGGACCTGGAGATCAAACAATTGTCACACTTTATGTTATCCTCCAGGTCAGAGCAGATACCCACTTTTTAAAGCCCTCCCCAGAATAACCCAACTTAAGCTCAAATTGTAGTAAGCAGCTCCACCACCGCTCTGACCCAGATACCCCGCCTGGCCTGCATTTTGCAGTTTTCTTTGCTGAGTCCAGTGCCTAATCCTTACAGTGAACAATGGAACACTCTGACACCAGGTATATACCAAATGGCCTTTGATGTTTGACCAGTGACACAGGCCTTCTAAATCTTTAAATAGTAATTACAATTTTGGGACCATTATGGGTTTAATTGTGTTCCTCAAGGTCTTTATGAAATCCTGACCCCTGGTACCTCAGAACATGACTGTATTTGGAAATAAGATAGCACAGAGAAAAGTAATTCAGATGAGGTCAAACTAGAATATATGGGCCACTAATCCAACAGGACTAGATCCTTATAAAGATACAAGAGGATGTAAACACAAAGAAGGACTCTGAGAAGTTGGAGAAGGACTGGATCAATTAATCTTACCACTGTCCTACATTCCCGGCTCATTATAAATTTCATCGCTGTTATAATCTATACTATTTTCCATTTTTGTTTTTATTTCATATATACTCCTTTAAATGTTTAGGTAATAATCTTATACCTAGATTTGTGTTGAACTTTATTATGAATTGGAATTGTTTGTCTAAAGATTATGATAACATTTCAATGGTGATAACCGTGCTCCATGTGAGTAATGTTTTATTTATTCTCTTTCAATCCTAATGCATTTATTTATTTTTCAGTAGCCTTATCCAGTAAGATCTTTAGAACAGTAATGAATAAGGATGAGTGTTGACTGACAGCAAGGAACACTGCTTTCTTCATGACTATGGAAATATTCCCTAATTTTTACTACATTGATTTCCTGAGACAGAATGGAGATTGCAATGTTTTGTGAAGTTGAACCACACTTGAGTTTCTGTGATGAATTCTGCTTAGTTACATGGCATGAATAACAATGATGAGTCTGATTTACAGAACTTATATTTAGAAGGCTGGAGACATAGCTCAATGGTTGAATGATTGCCTGACATTTGATCCTAGTACTGGTTGGACTGAGAAGGGTTTACATATTGTTTTTCTTTTCCACAAAGACATATGAGGTTTTGGGGGAGTTCCTGGGAGTTAAACTCAAGGACTCAGCACTAGACTACATCCTAGTCCTTTTCATGCTTTACCTTGAGCCAGGGTCTCATCTCACTAAATTGCTTAAACTGTACTTGAACTTGTGATCCTCCTGCTCAGTCTCCCTGAATGCCATGATTACACACATGTGCTACTATGTATAATTAGGAATTTTAAACTATGTTTGGTATATTCATTTTATTGAAGTGCATACATGGAATAATTTATTTTTCACCTATTTTATTGTATGTATAATGCAGTATTCAAGTACAGGAAATTCTCAGCTACTTTTAACTAATATTGTTTTCTCTATTATTCACCTGCTTCTCAGTTGGGGGAAATTGATTAGTACTACATGTGCTTTAGTACCTCTTTCTATCTTTCGTGTCTTTCTCTGCTCCAATTTCTCTGAATAACCACAAAGCTATGTTTTGGGAGAATTCTCAGAGCTTTATTTCAGTCCTTTAATTCAACACTTGACTGTTTCCATTCTAAAATGTTATTTTGTTCAAGAAACATGTATAAATTTTAGTAAATAGAGTTTAATGATAAATGTTTCCTAACTAACTATTTTGCACATCCATTTGTTTGTTTGTTTTCAGTACTACGATCAAACTCGGCACCTTGTGCTTACCAGGCAGGGGCTTATGGCACTGAGCTATTTCCCGGGCCATCCATTTGTTTTTAACTCTCATAGAGCCAATAGTGATTCTTAGTTTGTTTCAAAAAATATTATCTCTTCCTTACTTATTTCACTTATGTGCATTTGCTGCTTTGCTATTAGTAAATTTGTCTCCTGATTGCTGAGCTTCTTTGCTGTCCTCCACCATATTATTTTTTTAACACATTCCTATGTTTTAAGTAATAATTTCTTTACTAGTGGATATTCTTCTCAATTATGTATTTATTCTTTTTATTAATATCCATTTTCCTTTAGATAAGACTATTATTTGTTTGTGCCAAGTTCAGCCTATTTTATCAAGCCTGGAAACTGATCCCGAAGCCATCCTAGATCTGTTAATTTACTGTGCTGTAGGCTTGCTCTTAACCGAAGCAATTGGGATTTGGCCTTTTTTTTTTCCTACATGGTAGCAGCATTATGCAAGCTTTGCCTTTTGGGATTACCAAAAGCTTTCCAGACTCCAGTTGTGAGATTAGTAATTCTCCTGCAGTCTTTGCTACCATTCATGAATTAACTATGACTACTGGTTTGGATTCAGAGCTCTTGATTTCTGAGTTTCTGTTCAATTTCAAGTCTATAGAGACTTTCATCAGTTTGTTAAGAGCAACTCACTCTTTTGAAATATACAAAGACTCACAGAAATATTCAAAATATTTTAATACTTCTGTATGCTTCAACTCCTCAACTAGACTGAGGAGTTTAAAGTATGGATTCCCCAGAAGCTTTGTGAACTCTGATGCAATGTGGGCATGATGCAAGCCTAAAATTTGTTTCTATAGTACAGCAAAGTATAATGATCAAGATTTGGGTACATTTCCCTTTTAAACTACTTGAATTAATTTGAAAAGCAAAAACAAAATTCATTTACTTTTTCCCATAAGATAATTATGAGGATAAAAGAAAACTTCAAAGTAAAAGATAATTTGAAAAATCAAATTTCAAGTGCTTAGAATTATCTCTGCATTGTAAATAAGGCATCACCTTGAACATGAGGATGACTACTAACAAGAAGTCTAGTGATCATAAGCTGTGGCAAACATGTGGAGAAAATAGAATAGTTTTACACTCCTGGTATTATATTGATGTAAATGGAAAATTTTGCATCCATTGCAGGAGACATTATGGAATTTTTCACAATATTGTTAGTAGATATAGTGTATGGTCCATTGATCTCATTATCAGAGAAAATAAAAGAAAATAAAATTGCTGTCCCAAGGAGACACCTACTGTACCATGTTCACTGCAGCAGCATTATTCACAATCGCTGGTACATCAACTTATGTCAACATTTACAGATTAAAGAAATTATCATATATATAGTACATATAACACATATAGGTTTAATATTATAATGCAATTATTCAGCCATAAAGAAAGGAAATATAAAGCAAGAGAGATGGCTCAGTGGTCTAAGGGCCTGCCTGGAAAAAATGCAAGGATCTGGGTTTGATCCTTGGTACTTCAGGCCATGCCAGCCCCAGAACCTGGGTGTGTCATGCTAGGGACCAAACCCTGGTGTGGTGGTACACTCCAGCAATCCCAGCACTGGAGTGGCTGAGACAGGAAGGTCACTATGAGTTGGAGCTGCATAGCAAATAATTTTTTTTTTAAAAATGGAAATATTAGCAGGGCATGGTGGCGCATGCCTGTAATCCCAGCACTCGGGAGGCTGAGGCAGGAGGATTGTTGTGAGTTCGAGATCAGCCTGAGCTACAAAGTGAGCTTAAAGCCAGCCTGAACTGCATAGCGAGACCCTGTCTCAAAAAGACAAAAAAAAGACAAAAAAAAAAAAATGGAAATATTGTATCATTCATAACAACATGTATGAACCTGGAGGATATTCTGCTAAGTGAAGGACTCCCAACAAATGCTGGGTAAGTCCACTTACATGGATAACTTGAAAGAGCTGAAGTTATAAAAGCAAAGAATATAAAGGTGGTTATCAGAGGTTGGAGACAGGGAAAATATGGAAATATTTGGGAAGGTGTACAGACTTACAGTGATGAGTACATCTGGTGACCTTCTGTACAGCATAATGACTATAGTTAATTATATACTGTACATTTGCTATTAGGTAGGGAGATAAATCAACACACACACACACACACATATACACACACACACACAGTTACCATAAGAGGTGATGGTTATTGTGTCTGAAGCATGGTAATCATTTCGTTGTGTGAATTTACATTAAAAAAGCCCAGTGCATACCTCAGGAAAGCAATTAGCAGGGACAATGATTGGTGATCCTAAGACTCAGAGACATTAGATGACTCAGATATTGCCAGGGGAAATGTAGAATGAGATATACAACAACAGCTGAGTAATGCTGTACAATTTTCCTGACAAAATCAACATGTCGCTACTATATAAGTGAGTTTTAGGACTCCTGGGAATGGATGATAGAGAAAAGAAGACATATGTTCACATAAAAACCCTGCACAAGGACATTTGTATTCACTTTAATAGAGGTAACATGGAGGGGCCAGGAAAATAGCTCACTAGTCTAAAGTGCCTGCCTAGGCAAGCTTAGGCAAATGCTCAAGGACCATGTTTTGATCCCAGGCACCACATGACATGCCAGCCCTACCCCCAGGGTGTGTTGAGCCTGCCAAAAAAGAAAAAAAAATAGTATTAACATGGAATGTAAACATCCAAAGAGTGAATGGTTACACAAAGGAAGATGCAGCTGTACCTTGAAATACTATTCAACAATAAAAAGGCACAAGCTACTGATATGCCCAACAATTGGATAAATCATACACAGTGTGTGATTCTTATGTATGGAATGTGGAAGTGAAGAAATGATGGACATGAAAGACAGATCAATGGTTCCAAGGGTTAAGGAATGACTTCCTTTAGGAAGGAAGTGAGGGTTAGCATAACAGAATACCATGAAGACTTAAGACACTTAAGAGTGTTGACCATGTTCTGCTGTGGATTATAGCAATGTCAGTATCCTGGCTGTGATCTAATACTGTGTTTTATGCAACAAACTTACCATTGAAGGAAACTTACAGATATCTCAAAATTAAATTTTTAATTAAAAACACACCTTAAAATCATTTACCTTGGTACCTATCAGCCATACCTGCTCTCAGATATAGGTTAAGGTGGGCGAAACAGAGAGAGGGGCATAGAGACAGGTATTTTAAACATAGAGAGGGGGATTTTAAAGTAAAATAATAGTATTTAAGTGCTAACTATGCAACAAGTCTTCGTAGGTAGGTAGCTTTCATTCTCCGAATAGCTCTATGAATACATTATTGTAGTCAAGCTATAGGTAAAGACACAAATGAAAGCCTGAGCAATACAGTAAGTTTAACATCAAAGCATAGGAGAAATTTAGGACTGTGTAAGTACAAACTGAAGCTCTTGCTCTACCAAATTACCGCTCCACATGGAAAAGGTCATTCTCTACATATTATTCCTAACAATGGAAAACAGTTTTAAAATATTCAGGAGGAATGTTCTTTCCACCTATACTGTAGCTCATCTTCCTGCATTCTCCAGTCATTTCCTTCTTTATCCAGCCCTTTTCTCCCCAGTTTCTCATATTATTGAGAACATATACATCAGTCTGCAGGAGACAGTATTTGTTCTGTGGAAAATTCAGAGTTTTGTGGAAGCCAAACAATCACAAACTCCAAAGGGAATGATAAGATCAAAAGTCTCAATTTCCTCTATCGCACTTGTGATGCTTTTTAGGTCCTTTAGCAGATGGACTTGGGTTTATTTGGGGGATTGTTGAAATCCCAAAAAGATGGGTGCCTTTGGGGTAGCATTATCCACAGGGACAAAATTTAGAGCAAAACAAATGTCTTACTTCCTCAGAACCGAAAATGTCAACAGGATAAGCTTAAAAATCAATCTGCTAGTTCACAGAAAGGATCAGAAGAAGTGTAAAGTGATCACAGATGCTCAATTTTGAGAGCAGACATGGTGTGGTACGAGAGAAGGAAGAGTCCTACTCACTACAAAGATTCATTTTTTTTTCTTGGATTGAGAAAGGAATTATTTTTGGAAGAAAGGCAAGAGTACGTTCCTCAGAAAAACAGACTTATGGTGAATAGAGGTAAAAGAATACAGCAATAGTAACAATAACAGTAGCAAATATGTATGGGACACTTGCTGTTTCAGGAAGTAGCCCGAGCTGTTTATATAACATTATTATAGTCCTCATAACACAATGTGCACATATTATTAAACCTGTTTTGTGATTATAACACTGAGGTTTAGGAAGACTAGTAGATGTGAGTCTGAATTTCAAATTCTCTTGCTGATATATGCTTATTTATTTTTTAGATTTTGGGTTGTCTTTCAGAAGGGTTTCTCAACTTCTGCACCACTGACATATTTGGTCAGGTAATTTCTTGTGGTGGAGGACTTTTCTGCACATTTCAGGATATTTAATATTATATTTGTCTCTGTTCAGACGTGTGTAGTTTTTGTAATAAATGATAGAACTTCCTCTTTAGTCCCAAGTGAAAATGCCATAAGCATTGCTGAATATACCATTGGAGAGGGTCAGACACCAGTACTGCAGTACCACTGCCTAGGTCAATCCATTTCAACAAAGAGCAGAAGTAGGATAAAATCACCCTACCAGGAATCACAGGCATGTTAGTTTTATGTAAATGTATCATTTGCTTTGGCTTGGAGTGCTGAGCGTGTGTCAGACTGCAGGAGAATTCACATGTACTTGCTACAGCAGCTTACAAGAAATTAACTTTGCACAGAATATTTGTTATATAGACTGGAGCGGTCATAGTCACAGAAAAGCCAGGAGGGGCCCTCATTCAGAATGTAGGAATAATTGAACATGGTAGAAAAGGAGTAGGTTTTAGAAGACTTTTTTGTTCCAGTCCTATATGAATGATCTTTGCAAAAATTGCTTATACTTGCAATTCTTCTATTTCTTCATCTGTAAGGATGCAAAATTTTGTTCTTTTTTCATGGGGTTTATAGAGGCTTCCACATGACACAGTTTCAGTTACTCTTCTCTCATTGCTGGAACAAATACCTGACATGCAAAATCAAGGAAGAAAAGGTTTATTTAATTAACAGTTGCCAGAGATTTCTTTCCATGCTCGGCTGGGGCTCCAAGGCAGAGTGGCACAGGGCACAGAGCATCCTTTCATGATGGTGGCAAAGGGCAGGAGAGCAGAAGGGCAGGAGCAGGGGCAAACAACAATGCCAATGAAGGCAAGTCTCTCCAGGCTGGGTGTAGCATTCATACCCATAATCCCAGCACGATTTAGACCCCGTAATCCCAACAGCACTCAGACTCACAATCCTATCCTTGGATTATGAATTAATCACAATGTAGAACTGCACCTCAATGACTTCATGAGGCTTTGAGAGGGACAAATACACACAAACCATAGCAGATACAAAGAACAATTGGTTTAACTGGTACCAACATAGCACTCAGGTTATTCGTTTATATTAAAAGAAGCTGATATGTAACTAAGACCATGCATAAACTTGCTTCTACATGTTAAGGCCCCAAAGATGAAAACATATTTTTGACAGATGCTATGTAAGAAAACCTAACAAAATTTTTTTTTCTTAAATAGAGTGCTAATGGCAATTTCTAATTCTCTTTTTAAAAATAATTTTATTAAGAAACAAATAGTAATGAAACAGTTTCAATACTGATTAGTAGACAGTTTCAATAATAAATACATTACATATTGTTGTCTTAGTGGTTATTCATTGTACAAGATGGAGATAGGGTATCAACACTATTAGAACAAATCTTTTTATTCATTAAATTATGAGAATGCAGCTGTATATCTATCCTAAAACTATTTTGAATATACAGATACAAAATGGTCATTCATTTGTATCCCCCTTTTTGTTTGGTTTGTCATAGGAGGGTGTTCCATTGCTATTTAAATATTATAGGTGAGTGAATTCAGCAAAATATCACAGTATAATCCAGTAGTCCATAGTAGTAGTGGGTTATCTGTAGGACTGGCAATGTCAGAAGTTGTTAACTTGAGCCTTTTATAGCTCAGCACATTAGCATGCCTTTACTTTTCATACCTCACTTTTATACTTTTATACTAGATGGTTAAGACCAAGGTAAAGCAAGACCTATATAACAAGAAATGTAACTCTTGTATATGACACGGTCAGTCAATTCCCCTCAGGATTTACCCTGAAACCCTGTACCGCACTTTGTAGATCCTTTGTCGGTGTCAGCTATGTGGATGAGTCATGGCCATTGCTTGACCAGTTTGTTCTCTGGGAAAGCCTGAGAGAATGTTTTCTCTCCATGTGACTCTCCTTAGGCACACTCTACATCATCTGCGTCAGACTCACTACAAGGGAAATTATCTAAGTCCTTCTCAGTGACAAATGACTCTATGAATCAAATGTTATAGAGACAAGTGTGACATTGGAAACTGTGGGGAAGAATGGAGTATTTCTGAGAAGATGTGAAATATACTGGGACTGACTTTGAGAATTAGAGTATAAGTTCATGATAGGTCAGAGCATGGATGAGCCAACTCATTTTAAAGATGAAACAACTCCCACATTATCAAGTATATTGACTAACCTAGTAGAAACCTTGTACTACAGAAATTTGTAGACAGCACAAAGCACAGAAGGAGAGTACAGTTTTTAGTAGCATCTGATTCTTGGAAGAGAAATCTTGAAACCCACAAACCCATTACTTTTAGATTTGTTATCAAGGCTATTTCCAGTGATGGTTGCATGAGACCAGCTTAGCATATTTTCATCTTCACTTTATTCATTTGATTAGTATTTATTGGTTTCCTACTATGTATTAGACATGCGGAACACAGGACAATTGCCACTGACTAATAAATACAAGTCTCTATTGTCCAAGTTTACACTCTGATGTGGACTGCACACACATCGATATTTCACATGGTGAAATATTGTGTGAGAAATTTTTAAATGTAACTAAATAAACTCCATATTGTTGCTTTAGAGGAAATATCAGAGAAGTCCCTTTGATAAGGCAGCATTTGAGTTCAAGACCTGAAGGATAGCCAGGAGTACCTATACATATATCTAGCAGCAGAGGGGAAAAAAAAACAGACCATAAGAATAGCATGTGCAAAAGCCAGGGCAGGAGTGGTCTTAGAAGAGTAGAGGAAGAACAAGAGATGTCAGTGCATGAAATGTACTTCGGAAAGAGGAGAGCAGTAGAGTGGAGATAAGAGTGATGCCTGCCAGCTAGCTGAAACAGAACCTAGTAGTTCAGGCTTGTGCATTTTAGAATCAACACGCAGGAAGAAGTTGGAAGAGGCTGAACAGAGAAATGCTGCAACATAATACATGGTTTAAAGAGGGATTACTCTGCTCATTGTTTGGAGATAAGTTTAGAAGGGAGACAAAAACTGCAGCATAGAGAATGGAAAGCACCCTCCTTGGAACTAAGAAGATGGATGGTGACGACATGAATGGAGTAGCAATGACACTGATGCCAAGAGGTCGGGTACTGGGAGCTTTATGAAGTTGAAAGCTACCAGACTTCCCAAAAGACATACGGGAAAAGGGAAAAGTCAAAAAGGACCTCAAGAGTTTTGACTTGAATTCTGGTGAAGGAGAGTTGTATGAACTGGTAGAAATATCGAAATAGTGTGTGCGGGTTTGTGTGGGAGAATCAAGTTTTGGGGAAGCAGTTTATGTCTGAGATGCCTGTTAGACACCAGAAGATGCAGCTGGAAATGAGAGATGCATTTTTAAACTTGAGGGAAAAGGTTTAACTTCAAATATAAATTTGAAGTCTTCTATAGTCCAGAGTTTTATCCCTGGTACCACAAAATAAAAAAAAAATGAGATTTCACAGTAAAGTCTTAGAAAAAGAAGTAGAACTGTGGAGTAGCTGATATCAGTTCAGTAGTCAGAGGCGAAGAAATATTTAAATGACAAAGAAATACCCATATCTGGCAAAACTAAACAAAAGAGGGGATACAAATGGAGGACCATTTTGTAGCTACTTTCTCTTAATACAATGAATAGAAAGATTTGTATTAATAGTATTTGTGGAGAGGATGTCATGTCTGCATCTTGTACTATGAATAACCACTAAGAAGACAACAATATGCAATATATTAATTATTGAAACTATCCTACTGATTGGTTTTGAAACTGTCTCATTGCTATTTGTTTCTCAATAAAATTATTTTTTAAAAAATGAGAAAAAAGGTCAAGCCAAAAGGGACTCAAATGATGGAAGAATTTGAGTATCAATGAAATAACAAAGAAACAGAGTGAACAAATCTATTTATTGAACCTCTGGAACAAAATATGAATCCATAATTTTATACCATATAAAGTGATTAAATTAATGGAGAAAAGAGAATAGATTAACTAAGTGTAGAATTCTAGCCACTAAATGCAATTGCAGCTACAGTGTCATGTTTTTTTTCTTTTTCAATCATGAGAACAACCACTGATTAAGAAAAGAATCACAAGTGGGTAAATATTTTAGTTTTACTAAAGATATCTGTAATAAATTAAGAAAGAAGTTAATTTATGAACTTGCAAATATCCCTGATAATAGATAAAATCATGTTTCTTCCATAGCATTTGAAGAGAAAGTAGAAGCAAATGCTTATTTGTAGAATTCTGTTTTCAAACTGTATTAAAACTTCTAAAGGTACAGAAAATCAGCCATATAAAGAATTCAACACCATTGCCCAGGGAGATAGCTCAAGAAGCTCTTGCCTGACAAGTGCAGGTCCTGAGTTCAATCTCCAGTACTTCAAAAAAAAAAAAATCCAACATTAGGATAAGTTCCATTTTTATTTAATAATGTATAAGCAACTTTTCAAGAAAAAGAAATCCCTACCTCCTACCATAATAAGACATTAACAATTATGACTCACGCATTCATATCTGATTTTTGACTTGGGTCACAACCACCTGCACCCCACAGAAATTATGGAGCAATGCACATCTCCTCTTGGGGCCTCTTGCAAGGCACTTTGGTCCTTTTTCATTTGACAATGCTGTTCCAATTCTACCTTCAAGCTGAGATTTCAGACTTATTTTCCCATGATGGCCATATGGTGCCTGTAATATCTTGCAAAAATTCACTCAAAACTATTTTGCTTGTCTAAAATTTTCAACAGAACAGTCTAATAAATTTACCATATGTAATATGGTAATGTTCTTGTCCTATTGTATTGTTAACTTTAAAATGACTTAATCATCTAAAAAAATCTAGGCAAAATGAACAGACTAATTCATGGCATTGCAACCACACACTGACAACTTCTCAAGAGCAGAGTTTATCCTGGAAGCCTCATAGTTCCTCCTGATTGCTCACACAGTATACTAGGGGTCAGTTGTTCCTATGTTACAAGAAATGGAGTGATCGTTACTTAACATGATGAACCCACAGCACGATTTGAGTTGGAGCTGACCTGGCTATCCTTTGCTCATCCTGCCTATTGGTTCCTAATATAATAATTTTACCTATCCACAGCCTCATCTATTCAGATTATACCTTCTTACTCCTGTGGGTTGAGAATAGCTATCCAGCTTTTACATTTTAGGGGAGCAATTTCTAAGATGCTAATATTTTCAATTTTCAAACAGTCTTTAAATCTGATTCTGAAGAAATTTGAAAGAATAATTCAAAGGCTTAGCTTGGGGAGTGTATTGAAGAGGAAATCAATGCTAAGATAAAAATCACCACATTGAGTAGCATCTTCCACTGAATGCTTTCTTTCTCGGCAGTAATGAGTTAATAATGCCATAATTTAGATTCAGATTGGTTCAACATTTATTTTCATCATTTACCTGATTTTTAGGAAAGTCTATAATTAGAAAGTATTAGCATTCTGTACACCTGGACAACCACATCAGATTCTAATGTACTTTTTCAATAGAAGAAATCATAGCTAGAAATATAGTTACTAAAAATGGAGAGTGGCCTAGAATTACATGCATTTCTCATTTAGTTAATAGTATCTAATTTCCATAGTCATAGTATATTAACTCACGCTTTTCAGCTTCTCTACCAGGATAAGAAAAGCTCAAAATGTTCTGTGCTTCGATTAGCAAATTTATGTTTCTGAAAAATACTCTTAAAATGTTTTTGTCATAAAGTTAACTCTTGCTAGAGCTAAGTTAACCAAGTTGTTTATAGACTTCTCTAAGAAATGTTTTCACAAATAGTATTATTTACCCAGAAAACATTTGACTTAACAAATAATTTTAACACATGATTTTTCTATGGGAATAACTTATTTGTCAGAAGACCCTGTGATTAAAAATAAAATAAAATACATTTATTTAATTAATTTATTTTTTGGTACCAGGAATCAAACTCAGGACCTCGTGCTTGGCAGGCAGAGACTGTGCTGCTGAGCTGTATCCCAAACCCAGAAAATTAATTTATAATTGCAGTAAAGAAAAAACAGTTGGACTGAAATGACATTATCATCACATACGTTTCTATTTATAATTGGTCAGAACTATTTCTACTTGAATTTAATGACAAAGTGGCAAAATGAATCTTAGTAATGAGTTTCTTTTATAACATAAGAGTACAGAAAGATTTTATGGTTATTCAAACAATGAAACTACTTCTGTAAGACATTTTTTTTTGGCAGAACTGGGGATTGAACTCAGGCCCTATTGCTTGCCAGGGAAGTGCTTATTCCACTAAGCCATCTCCCCAGCCCCTGTAAGACATTTAAAGAAATGTTATAAATCATGGCAAATTTTTGTTTACAATTTCATGAACAGTTTTAATAGTCAGTGCTTTAAATGATATTTAGTCTACCTGAAGTTATCAATGTAACTTCCAAACATTACTAACTCACATCAGGTAAAACTATATGCTGAAAATAACAAAATAAGAATTATTTAAAATATAAAACCCATATAACATATATGACATTTTTTGAAGCTACTTTACTCAATCTGAAATCATGACTACATTCTTATCATAGTAATAAAAATACATAGAAGAATTTGAACAATTTAAAAATGTGATATTCTGCTGGGCATGGAGGCATGCACCTACAATCCCAGAGCTCAGGAGGCTGAGGCAGGAGGATTGCCACAATCCTGAGGCCATTCTGGGCTACATTGGCAGCCTGAACTAAACAGCAAGATCTTGTCTCAAATAACAAACAAACAAAAATATTATGCAAATGAAGTGATCTTTTGGGAAAAGGGTGGTCTAAGTTTAACAAATATGTATTACACCTCTACTCTATGCCAGCCAATATTCTAGGCCCTGGGAATATGTGGATGAACAGAAGATGAACTCCTACTTTGAAAGCTGTCTTCCAATAGGAGGATATAGCAATTAAAAAACATAATAAAAAAGTGAATCTGATAGTGCTTAAGAGTAACACATGCTTGACTGAAATAGAAGTATAGCCCCTACAGTGAGTGATATGGGGAGGGTGGGCTGGAGGCCTCATTTAAAAGGTGACATCCAACGTCCTTGAAAGCTATAATGTTTGTGCAGATATTTAGGGGGAGAGCATTCTGCACAGGAGCTCAGGTAGTTGAGAGGCTCAAGACAGAAGCATGTTTGCATATACTGGCTGAGAACAGAGGTATCAGCAAACAAACAGGCAGTTGGTGGTGAGGTGAGGGATATGTATCAGGATGAGGCAGCGTGATGGAGCTGGTTCCGAGAGTCTGACCCTTTACTCCCAGTAACGTGGGAGGGGCTACAGGAAATGGAGCAGAGGAGAGGGGAGATAGCTTACATTGAAAGAGAATCATAGTGGCTGCTGTGTAGAGCACAGAGGACAGGGATGTGAGGGAGAGACAGTAAGAAAAGTCTGGGAGCTCTCGCAGTGAGCACAGGCTCAAGTTGTAGTGACTATATGGGTCCTAAGTCATCATTCTGAATGTGTTTCTAAGGAGCACCCTGCTTTCCTGTGAGGGGCAATTAAAGTATAATTTTGCAAAAATGAAATATGGACACATGAAGTGTTTTTTTAATACACTTCAATTATTTTTTTTAATTATTAAAAGAACAAAACAGAGCTGATTTGTATGGGCCATGTGTATGTGTGAGGAGACTGGAGAGGTAAATGAAAAGCAATCTCCATTTACTGGGTTCAAGCCCTAGGTCTGTCATTAACTAGCTGTGTTACTGGACAAATGAAGTGGCTCCTTTTGGCCTCATTTTCTCTCCTAATAAAATACTGAGTTTAGATCAATGGATCTCTAAAATACTTGCTATATTAAATGTTCTTCAATGTAGGGTTTAAATTAATTCCATTTACAGATATTTATTGATTGTAGCCTATGAGTAACACATGCAGCTTATGGTTTTTATTAAGAATCCATAAAACTAATGGGAATTTCAAGAACACCATACTTACACGCTACATTTTCATGCAGAAGGTAGACTCACTGAAGTGATTTTTACCAGCTCTTCAGACTATTATGTGGTTAGATAAAAATAAAATTCTAGAGTTGTACAGTTTTGGTAGTTTTCCAATACATTATATGATGTTATATCAATGCAATTCACTTTGGCATGGTTTCTAAGAGTTGTTCATTCAGATTTTAGATCTGACTTTGTATACACACTAAAATTATGAAATTTTCTCTAAAATTAGATTAATTAAAGTATGCTGATCTCAGAATACATTAAACACTTGATAGCTTCATTTAAAAATAAATCTATGTGCATACTCTGTACTCCACTGAAATTTCATGGAAATTCTATAGCTAAAATTGTTTAAAATTTTTAAAGAAGTTTACAATCATTGCCCCTAGGCTTGTAATAAAAGTGTTTAGCATTACTTAAAATATACATATATATTCATGTAATATTTTCTATATATTTTACATTAAACAAAATAAACCAATGGGTAGAATCCCTTATAGCAATAATAGATAACAATTTCAAGTTCATATGTGACCATGTCTAGGTTTTCAGCTGTTTTTCTTAATTCAGTGATCCTAACTTTTGTTAATGTTCTGTTCCCTTTTCATATGGAGACAGCTTAGAAGTAAAAAATGCTGAGTTTAGATGAATAAAACTCTAAGGTCCTTTATGAAAGAAATCCAGAAACTCAGATGTTTTAGAATTTGAGATATTCAGAATGTTTTCCTACTTCCTGTTATGGATTGTGTCTAGTTGCCTCTCCAAAGCCTTATGCAGTCATGGGCAGATTTCTAGACTTGGTGACGAATTCATGATCTAGTGCTGGGATTATAGGTGCAAGTGCCACACATGGACTGGGGCACATAACAAGCCCGACTTGCTCTCTGTTGCCATTGCAGCCACTACTCCCATTTGCTCTTGCTTCCTGCTTTTTGCCACCACCATGAATGGCTGCTCTCTGCCATGTGCCACTCTGCCTTGGAGCCAGCTCAGTGTGAACTAAAACCTCCACTAACTGTGAGATAGATAAACCTTTCCTTCCCTAATTTTGAGCGTCATATGTTTGTCCCAGCAACTAGAGAAGAGTAACCAAGACAGAATTTGGTACCAGAAGTTGTTGCTATGGCTAAACGTGACCAGTGTACCACATGTGGGAATGGCTTATGGGAAGAGATAGGAAAGGTTCGTAGATGTCACCTATGAGAGAAGCACTGGAACAGCTTCATCTGCTCTGTAAGGGAGATTCCAATCAGAGCTAAAAAGACCAGAAGAATCATAGAAATCCTGCCTGTAAAGACCAGGCTGGGGAGGTTTCTGCTGGGAAGAAGCATTGGTTCAACTCTGGATGATTTGTGTTATGTATGGCTCGGCAGAAAGTTTATCTGAATTTTGTTCATGTCCAGAGATTTTTGCCTGAGACTGATATTAAGCATGATGAACTGGTCAACCTCAAACGAAATCTCAAAGCAGAATATGGAGTCAGTACCATGACTATTTTGGGGAGTTTACATTGAGAATCAAGAACAAAGAGCACAGCATGATGATTTAAAATGTGAGTTTGCCCAGAAAGAAAGTTACATAAAGCTGTGGACTGTAAAGACAGAGCTGAGAGGATCTCCATTGTTAAGAAGGAACCAGAAAATAGAAAGAATGGATGGCTTGAAGGCATCACAGGAGGAAGCAGATAGCTGCCCTTTGCAGTCTCAGAATTACAAGGGAGAGGGACTTTGCGTTAAGGGAAGGCCACAGAGTTCTGTGTTCCAGAACGGTAGCAGCGGCCACACCAGGTTCAGAACAGTGCCAGCATAGAGAACTTTTTCCTTGGAATCAGAGTCAGAGTGTTAAGTGATCTAAGCACTTGACCTCTACAGCCAAGAGAAAAGGAAGCCTGGCTCCTGCTCCAGCTGGCTGCAGACATTTGGCATTATTCACATGATGTTGATATTAGGCACTTGCAGAATGCAGGAGCTCTGAAGTTAAGAAGGCTTCCACCTCGATTTCAAAAGAAGGCCTAGGAGGTCAGGAAGTATGTCCCTGAGAGGGCAGAGTATAAAGCTGTGAGAAGCCTGTTCAGTGGAAACCTCAGAAGCTTTGAAAAGCCAGGAATGTAGATTAACTGAGGAAAACTTCAGAAAAGGAGCAAAGCAGGCCTAGGAGAGAAGCCATGTGAGCTACAAGCAGAAGTGCTATAGAGGTGGAGCCGCATGGATGCTTAGGATATTCCACAAGGACCTATAGGACTTAATATTTGCCTTGCTGAATTTTGGGCTTGCTTTGGTCACAATTCTTGGCATCTTGTTTTGTGTATCTTTTGGAATGGCAATGTCAACTTTGTTCCTTTGAACGATGGAAGCATTAAACTTTACATTTGGACAGGGTCTCACATCTAAGAGTTTGCCTTGGTTCTTGGAGGAAACTTGGGACTTGGACAATGCTGAAACTATGAGGACTTTTACAACTCTTGGAGATGGGCCAAAATGCCTTTTGGACAAAAGGACATGCATGAGTCTTTGGGGATCTAGGGGTAGAATGCTATGGTTTGTGTTTAGCTGTCACCCCAAAGCCTCATGCAGTCATGGGGCAGACTTCTAGGCTTTGTGACAAATTCATGATTAGTTCTAGGAATATGGGTATGAGTGCTTCTGGGGTGTGGGTGTTCACGCTACACCCAGCCTGGGGCCAATAGCTAGAAGGCAACATAAGGGAGTCACACTTGCTCTTTGTTGCATTGTCACCACTACTCCCATTTGTGCTCACGTTCTGCTTTTTGCCACCACCATGAATGGTTGCTCTTTGCCATGTGCCACTCTGCCTTGGAGCCAGCTGAGTATAAACTGAAACCTCCATTAACTGTGAGGTAAATAAACCTTTCCTTCCCTAATTGTGAGTGTCTGTCAGGTATTTGTCTCAGCAAGGAGAGAAGAGTAACTGGAATACTTTATAATACCAAAATTAGATTTCTTATACATTTTGTTAACTATTTTTACTTTAAAATAAGGAAAAATAATTGTGGGAAGTCTTTGTATTTGTGTTTTTTTCTGACTTCTTAAAGTTGCCTCTTAGAAAACTAGGACTGTTTCATTTTTACATGCAAATTTGCTTTTTAGTATTGATGAGTTTTCTAATGCATGTATTAGACATTTTCTGATACATGGAATTCAAATTCATAAAATGGATATCTAGATGTCTTTTAACCTGATACCACTGAGTAGCCTAACCAGATATCTAATAAGGTAACCAGATAGCATTAGAGTTTTCTTGTTAGATGTCCAGCATCATATTAAAAGGAATTTCAAATACATCTGTAGTGAAAGTAACAATTAGTTATCATATTGAAGAGCACATGTGTGTAGGTCCTGTTGTGTATGTGTAAGTATATACATATGTATGTATTTCAGATATATATGTCAAAAAACCTTGACAATATTCAAATTTTTATATAAAGCAGTTAAAATATGATGTGTTGGTTTAATATTCAACTCACATAGATATATTAATTATTTAAATAGACCTTAATGGTAACAAACATTAAAATTTTTATATATACCACTAAACTAAAACAAAACTTATTTTCTTTTCCTATCATCCTATGAAAAATGATATATCTATACACCAACTTAATCTTCCAGCTGCTTCATATGAAAATTTTAGAAGTTTAATATATAGACACAAGCTCTCATCTTATGTTTATTACAAATTATAGTGTACATTATAAAACAAAAATTTAAAAAATATGCATGTGAACCTATTATATATATATGAATAATAAATGGGGTGTGTGCTAACATATTTGAAGTAGGATGTTGAAAATAAGCCATTTCTTTGACTACAATAATGATCCTGCTTATACGCTGCTTAAAATACCTTTTGGGAGTAATATTCTAAATCTTTGTTAAATAATGAGTAATAGCCAATGCTTTTCTCAAAATACATAAAATGAGTCTTTTCCACTGCAAGTTGGATAATTTTTTATTATAACTCCTGTGTTCAATATAGCACATGTTTTATTGAAAATTTAAATGGGCCTTTCCTTGATAGCTCATGACTTCATAGCAGTTACATTTCTGAAGATATATGTAACTATCATAAAGTTTCACTTATCTCTGCTAGGATTTTGCCTGATGAGGATTTTCCATCTCTTTTCATGTACAATTCCCTGGTATACTGTCAAACACATGTTGAGTAGATGTCTCTCATATTCTGTTCCTCTGACTCCTGCAGACACCTCTTCACCTTGCCCCGCTATCTAACTGTGATCCCTGAGCCCACAGATTCTGAGCTCCTTGCAAGAGGCAGTGGTTTATCCCAATACCCATGTCTCTTAATGGGGTAGGGCTGGGATGGCACCAAGCTCATCTTTATCTTTCCATTGCAGGTCCATTTTATGATGTTTCTCAATTTCCACAATGAAATTCAGTGACACTGCATTTATACTGGCTTAGAGAAACAGATAGTCACTATAATTTAAAGGTACTATTACACGTCTTTATTTGTCTATAGATATAATCAGAACTCAAAATCCCAGCTCATCCATGTTTTTCTTTTTTCCCATCATTTTATTGAAGCACAAATAGCAATGAGATAGTTTCAAATCAAATTAGTAGAACAGATTCAATAATTAATACATTGCATATTGCTTTCTTAGAGGTTTTTTGTTGTACCAAGGTGCAGACATGATATTCTATTTACAAACACTATTAGAGCAGATCCCTTTCTTCATTGAATTAAGAGAATATAGCTGTATACCTATCTTTTTTTAAAAGCTGATTTATAGTACAGTTTCAATAATTAATAGTTTTTACATTATTAAATTCCTACTGGTTATCCACAGTACAAGAAGTAGACAGGATATCTTGTCCAAACACTATTAGTGCAAATCTTTCTAGAATTATGCAAAAGTAGCTGCGTATTTATCCTAAATACAGAATGGTCCTTTCTTTTTATCCCCTTCTTTGTTTAGTCCTATCAGAGATGGGTATTCTATTGGCCCTCAATTATTATAGGTGTTTGAATTCAGCGAACACTCCAGCAGTCCAGTAGTCCACAGTAGTAGTGGGTTAGCCACAGAAGTTGTTGACTAGAGCCATTGACAGCTCAGCATATTGTTATGGCTTTACTTTATATACCTCAGTTTTATACTTTTCTGCTGGATGGTTAAGACCAAGATAAAACGAGACCTATATAACAAGAAATGTAACTTTTGTCAGTCAAGACCCATCAAGGTTTATCCTGTAACTCTATATATTTCACTTTGTAGATCCTTTGTCAATGTCCGCCATGTGGATGAGTCACAGCCATGGCTTGACCAATTTGCTCTCTGTGAAATCCTGAGAGAATGCTTTCTCTCCATGTGACTCACCTTAGGCACACTCTACATCACCAATCATTTTCCTCTATGGCCCCATAATCTGCTTGATCAAAAAATTTGGGACACAATTGAATTCCATGATATTACAGTACATGTTCTCCTATGTCCTGAGTCTTCACTGACCTTGAAAGGCTAGTACCAAAATGTTGGCTGACCTTGCAGCTCTTTCATTTCTCCAACTTTTTATCTGCAAACTTAGGTTGTTATCCATCCAAAAGAGAAACTGTATTATCCTGCAGCATATGCAGTTCGGTTTAACCTAACTATTGGTCTAAATATCAAACATCTTAGGCATAACGTGGAACAAATATTTTCCATCAAGTATTCATGTATATAATTTTAAGTCCTTACAGAATATGAGGAAAAAATTAAAAAATAGTACTTTATACATATTAATACACAGAAATTTAGAAATCTAACCATATGCAGCCTTGTAGCAGAACAGTCCTGTAACATTTCTTTCCTTGTGTCTTTTTTTCATTTATTACAAAAAAAAACTTGCTTGTGAGACAGTATGGTAATAATTGGTATGTCATGACAAGAAGTATGTATTTAGCAGACTGGAATGGTAGGCATTCCAAGTGTGACCCTTCTATTACACATTGCTATCTTCAGTGCAGTTGCTTGGTTCACAGGTATCAGCATATATAGATGGTCGGGTTGAGAAACCTACCATTTAACTGTTACTTTCAAAAACCTGCTAGTGTTTCTCGGGATCTTTGCCTTGCTCAACTTGTGTGTACAAATGTATATCCTTAGTTTTCTATAATGACTACATCCCAAAGAGCTTCCCTTTTAAAATATCAGAGTCTAGAAGAGATCTCTGGATATGCTCATTCCTAGTATATCAGTCAGTTTTCTCATGGCTGAAACACAATACCAATACTCACAATTTCCAGAAGAGTTTTATTTTGCTCAACTTTTCAGTCTATGATTGCCTGCAAAGCAGAGACATCATGGCATGGGATATGACAGAGAAAGAGTCCTCAGTTCATGGTGGCAGAGACATAGAATAGGGCAGGGGTCCCAAAATGAAAGTGGCAAGAGACCAGAAAGAGACCCCAGTGTCACTCCCCTATGATGCACTTCAACACAGCAAGAAATTTTACCAGTCCCTGGGACATACCCCAAATTCCTTCAGATTGCTATTCCTACTCAGACATTCCTGGTTACCTGGAGTTCTTTAGACTTAGACACAGAGGACTCCTTTCCAACTTTGGATTTTGCTTCGGGGTTCTTCACTGTTCAGGAAAGATTTCTGTTTTCCTTTGGTGACTGACACATCCTCTTTGAAGAAAATCCAATTTATAATTCACAGGTGTGTTTTGTTGGGAGTGATTCTTACTCAAAGTTTTTATGATTGATCTTGCAATTTAGCAAATCACTGTTCAAGTCACTTCTGAACCTAAAAGCATTGTTCCACAACTCTAGAAGAATGGACTGTGTTTTTGCAGCTAGAGTTTGCTAGTGAATCTGCACAGCATCTCTTTCCACTATGAATCCCTTCTGCATGAAGAAAGAGGTTTGTGTGTTATGTGGCTAGGGAGCAAGGATGACTGTTTTACAATTTTGTCTGCTACAGAACCCTCCTTTGTTCTGGACCCATACTAATTACCTGGATTCCAAATGACTTAAAAAGCATCTGAGAAGTATTACAAAATGTATGTCCTATGTCCAAAATCTAAAGTGAGATAGGGAATACTAATCCTTTTGCTAGGTTGAATGTGACATAAAGGGCAATGACTTATTCTGTATATGACTGAAAGCAAAATTATTGTTAGCCCTGAGGTAAGATGAAGAGTGCATACTGCTGTCCATCTAGGGTGAATTTAGATTGCTTCAGAACCTCCTTCATGGGAAGAATTTTAAAAAATGCACTCACCTGGCCAATTATACATATCTTCTGAGGCTGTGTTGCTATGTTCTACTTACTCTATCCCATGTTGCACAATAACTGCATTCAAATTTGGGACCACTATAAGCCTAGGTTTGCAACAGCTGCTATTATCTGCCATTATTCATTTGATTTCTAATATGATAGACTTGTAGATCTGACATAATGTGGTTCAGACAACTACCTCTGCATGACTTAAAAACTTTCAAAGAAGCATGGATCTCTAATATTTCACTAAGGATGATGTTTTCTTGTCTCTGCTTTATGATTTTGACTTAGTCCAGGATTGAGTCTCCCTTATGTTTTTTCTACCTATCTCCATGAGGATTTTAACTCACAGATTAAGGAACCAAGATGAAGGTTTTGTGAGTTGCCGATGACATTTATCCTGTCTTTGACCATGGAGAGTGGGAAAAGCAAGCATTGAGAAAATTCAGACTCCATATGTCATTAGATTCCCCAACTCAACTTTATCACGTTGCCATAGGAAGTTTTTGAGGTGCACAGTTATCAATCTCAAGTGATGCCCTTATCTGACAACCCTTAAGATATTTGAGTGCTTATTCTGATAAACTCTGCATGGGCCTTTGGAGAAAGTACTACATATATTAATTCTTAATGTTGAAGTTTCCTTCCTCAAGCAAATCCACATTTACTGATATTCACTGAACTTTGAGACCACTAATGACTGTGAGTAGGAGCAGATAGAAGTCCCAGGTTTGGGCCAGCGAGATAGCTCAGAGATCTAACGTGTCTACTTAGGCTAGTTTAGCTCGGTGCAGAGGACCACAGTTTGATTCCCAGCACCACATACCTCACCAGCCCTGCCCACAGGGAGGGCTGAGCTGGCCAAAAAGAAAAAGAAAAAAATTCCTAACTTAAAAAGAGAAGAAATTCAACTTTTCATCTCTTTGTTCCATTCATGCCCCTAGAAGATTGGATAATACCTACTATCATCAGTAAGAATGGATCCTTTTTACTCAGAAACACTCAGACATACAGAAATAGTTAACAGTGACCTGGGCATCCCTTCATTCACCAAAGTTGACACATGCAACAATCATCAGAGAGCGTAATGCTTAAATCATTCTGCAGAAAACAATCATCATCAACTGTCTTAAATGATAAATCCACTCCAGCATGCCCAGCTCGCTGAGTCTTTTGACTCCTTCATAGTGCTCTGGAGTGTGGTTATAATAACTTCACCTCAATTACCGTCAGTGCTTCTGTGCTTAATACTTGATAGACAATCTGATCAAACATCTATCAGTGTTCTTGATAGAATATTAAATCTTGAGTCATGAGAGAATGGCCTGATGCCAGTAAGCCCTCCTTTGTCCAAGTTTTCCTGCTATGCCTTGTATACCATCTCTCATTCTATGCATCCCTAAGTATGATCTGTAGACTTTTTCCCAGTATATTCGGGCCAGATCTCAAAGCTGTTTTAGTGACGATTACTTTTCCTTTAACAGCAGAGACATATGCCTCCATCTGTTCATGTTTACCTTCCATTAGTTGGACAAAATACTAGAGAAAATCACCTTAAGAGATGAACAATGTAGTTTGGCTTGAAGTTTCAGCCCATTCTCAATTGGCTTTACTTTTTTTATGGCCTGTAGTGAGGTGGCACGTAACAGCAGGAAACACGTGGAAACACATGCCTATTGTGTGGCATCCAGGAAACAAAGGGAAGGAGAGGAAGTGGCAGGGGCAAGACATACCCTGTAAGGACTCATCCCCAGTGACCTACTTCTTCTCCCTGGGCTCTCCTTCTTGATACATTTCTGCCACCAGCTGATGCTGTTGGGACCAAACGTTGAGTACATAAGTCTATAGGGGACATTCTAGATCCCAGCTGCAATCCTGAGCTTTAACTCTAGCTTTTGATCCAGAAGCACTCTGGAGAGAAAGGGACAGATTTTAAAAAAGAACTGAGAGTACATTTTCAAGATATACTTAGAGGTAGGACTCCAATAAAATGATACTGGCATTCCCTATCAAAATGGAAAAGTATACTTCAGCTACCCTAAGGATTTTAGATGAATCTTCATGTTCATGTTTCTAAAGCATATATTCTTCTTTCAAGAACTCCTTCAGGAACCTATCTTCACGTAGGGAATGTCCTCCTAGGCCATGTGTCCTTTAAGGCGAATAGTGTGGCATAGCCACTGCATTACCATCTATTTGAATCCATCCCCATTTACCTTACATAAGTGCCTCCATAATTACGGTACTATCACACATCAGAAGATTCAACCACCTTACACAGAAGCCAGCAGTGGTGTCCTTAATTGCTACCCGATTGATGAATGACTGAACTGCAGAATATTACTTTGAAAGTCTGCTTCCTAAGACAATTCCATGTATCAGCTATTTCAATTTCACTTGCCTCCATAGCAGATCCTGAGACAAGGATTTTAATATGCAGTGAATTTTGCAAGTGCAAATAAGAACAATGATGAACTGAAATAAGGAAGTGATAAAAGACATTATCACAAAATCCAGCAGGGCTTAATTTTATGTGTCACTGCAGAACAAATCTCATAATTATTGCCCAAAACTGTACAAGTGGGGTGGGCCATTCACTATTTCCTCTCTGCCACTGGATGGCAGATCCTCTTGCTGTGCATTATGTCTCTGATCATGCATACAGACCTACTGTATGTATGCTCCTGGCCAGGAGAGAAAAAGGCCTCAGGTATAGAGAATTACAGGTCTCTAGCATTACTGAAGCACTCTCCTCTCTCAGCTTATGAGATAACACACTTCACTGGTTTGAGAGATGGATGACTCTTAAATTTATTCTTCTAATCCAGCCTTGCCTTATGTTCCCTGGGTGCTGTGCTTGTTTGATATTATTACTTAGGAAACTCAGAAGAGTTTGAAATTTGAATTTTTAATACTGAATTTATGAAATATTCCCATGTTCTAAAAAGATAGCTCTTTCTGTATTCCCTGAATACAGTGGCACCTAAATCCACCTAAGTCAGAAACGCAGGGTCATGCCTCCCTTTCCTCCTTTATTCTCTGTACACTCACAAGTCATGTAGAAGTCACCGATTTATCTTACACAAATCCTTTAAATCTATCTTTCCCCCCGTCCACCCACACTTGCTTTAGTGCAGAAAATCATTATTCTTATCGTGATAACTATTGCAAAATCCTTCTGCTTTCCCCTCCATGCGTTCTCTACTCTGTTGTCACTATCATCTGGCCAAGCATAAATTTGATAAATTGTTCCTGTGCTTAAAACCTGAAATGATTCCTGATTGATCTTAAGATGAAGGCAAATGTAATGGTGCATTCAGTATCCTTTAAGGTGCAGTGCCTGCTTTGATTTTACAATCCATTCTGGGCATCTCCATTCCTAGACACTGGACTTCAGCACAATAAATTTGTTTCAGGGTTTGACTGTTCTAGAACTTCACTCATATTGCTTTTGCTTTCCACTCTGTCTTGCTCCAAAACTAATGATTTCTAATGATTTTGGACTCCCCAATGCAGACCTTTCTTCCTAGACATCTGTGCTACCTGATAGTCATGAATGGTTTTTGCCAGATATGTGCTCACAATAGCTATTTTTGTTTCCCTTTCACAGCTGATCATGTTTCATTGTAATTTTCACTAATTGACTTCCTATGATGCTATACGTATCATGTCTTTCTCAGCTACTATTTTCAGCAGCAGCAGGCTACAATCTAGGACATATCAGGTGCTTAATAAATGTCTGTTTATAAATAAGTTGCTTATTTCTTTTAGGTCATTTAAAAAGTAGTACATATTACATTTTAGAGGATATTTTTCTTAATTATCTTTTCTTCTTCCAGTGTATAGAAAAATGCATGGTATATGAAAGAAACATAATAAATGTTAGTCAATTAAGGAAATGAAGATCTGGTAATACCGATTAATACTGATTTAAAAAAAGCCCATACCACACACTACCAATTCGAGATGAAAACATCTAATGAAGATCACTGTTAAAATCACATTTGAGCTCAAGGTACACAATTAATTTTCAGTTTGACATTATCCCTCTTCATAATTATATACACAATATAATTATGTACAATGCAAGGTTGTTGGAATCAAGATGAAGATGTACTTGCTAAAATATATCTGTGAATATTTGTCTCATTATTTGGAGGAAATAAATAATTCACATATTCTAACTTAAAAAAAAGAAGTCTCTATAAAGGCAAGGGAATCTATTACTATTCCAAGATTCAGTAGTGTATTTTAAGAGAAGAATTGAAGATGCATCCCTAGGGAATTATGTTAGCAGAGAAGCCAAATTCCTCCATAACATTTTGCTCCATAGAACAAAGCATTAAATAGCTTCATGGTTAGAAAATGTATTCTGTCTTCCACTAACTAGGTGGTTCTCTGGGCTTGCATCATGATGTTCTAAATCCATTATGACATAGTTCTTCTGAGAGCAAGTCAGAGATGCCTCTGCCTCTGCTGTATTCCTTTCTTGCAGTGAGAAATGTCTGACAACTTCCTGCCAGACATTTTGTGTCTTAGTTTTCAATGCTGGAAAACATATGGCCTGTTTCATCCAGAGATAATTCCTGTCAGGAAATTGAGAGACCAGAAAATCCTGTTGGAAATTGCAGTGATTTAGTGGGAAATGAAATTTTTAAAATATTAATCAGTAGTTTGTCAAGGGAGGTTTTAACAAAATTTGATGAGAAGAAGCATATGGTGGGGCTATGGAGATGGCTCAGTGGAATAAGCACTTCCCTGGCAAGCTCAAAGGTCTGAGTTCAATTCCCAGTTCTGCAAAAAAAAAGAAAAAAAAAAAAAAAGAATGTGGCTATCTGGATTTGTTTCCTATTGCTTACCATGGTGGGTCACTCCATCCTTTCCTTTTCACAAGAAAGCAAAACAACTCTGGAAAAGCTCTAGAATTGTACTGAATACAAAGTTTTCAACATTATTGATAAAGTCCTAAGATTTGGAAATTGTATGACTAGAATGAGTGCAGGTATTCAGAGCTCCTAAATTATTTCTTTAATAGAGTAGGAAAATATTTGAAAAAGTAGGCATAATGCAAAAATTCAGGAAACATGAACAAGCAATTCCATCTGCCATCAGACACAGTATACTCTATTCGTCAACAATATATTGAATTCTAGAGAAAATCCAAGCTTAATGAAGATGTGGATGAAAAGTTGATATGTATTTCTTCAGTTTCCCATCAATTTTCAAAAATCTGAAAGATCTGATATTAATAGAAGTACCATGTACTAAAAATCAAAATCTATCTTCCATTGAGATTGGAAAAAATAAAGAGATTGGGCTATACCCAATACCTCAGTATTTTTATACAGTTGTATCAAATTCTCTGAGAAAAAATAGTAGTATCCTATGGCATGTTCACATTATTATATTAATTTGTTTTATGAAACTAATGATAGTGTGCAGAATGAAATTGTGCAGGGCATTTAATAAGAATAATCCTTCATGTAAAGCCCTTTAGAGGAGGCTGCATAGTCGCAGAGATACCAAACACCATTTGTGATAAAAAAAAAAAAGGTGAGTATTCAGGTATAAAAAATAAGATAAGTAAACGGCTACACTCTTAGTTTACTGATAAGAGACGTCTGCTATAATAATGTCTGTAAGTATAATATCATGTATGCACCTTCTATGATACCAAAACATTATAAAAATAGTTGCAATGTATTAATTTATCGAATCTGTCTTGTTGAGTGTCTTGAAACTGTCTGATTGATATTTGTACTTCAATAAAATAAAAAATAAATTAAAAAAATAAAAAGACATGTGTTTCATATTTTGGTGTTCTAGAGGAAGCTCTTATTTTAAATTTGTGTTTCAATATTTATAACCTTCAGGGATTTACATTACCATATGTAGATTCTTCTAGCTTCCAAATGCAGTCTTCTATTGTACCCCCCAAAATACCTGGACACATATCCAGTGGTACTTTATTTTTTAATATTTTAGTACAGGGTATACAGGTTCTACAGGGTCTCATTATGTAGATCAGAGTAGTAGTGAGTCTCCTGTTCTCAGCCTCCCAAACGTTGGGATGACAGGTGTGGACCACCATGTCCAGTCTCAGTCTCTATCTCAGTGTGCCCTGGGGGTGGAGCCGGCACAGCATCCTGGGGATCAAACCCCGTTGCTGCGCTCTGCCTAAGGAGGTGCGTTAATGCACCGAGCTATTTGGCCAGTCCTCCAATGGTTTTTTTTTTTTTTTTTTTGGCAGAACCAAGGATTGAACTCAGGCCCTTATGCTTGCCAAGCAAGCACTTGTTCTACTGAGCCATCTTCCACCTTTGCTGGCCCCTCCTCCAATGGTCTTATTTGTTGATGTTTTTTAAGGAATTTTATTCACTTTTTGTTATAATGCATTATAAACTGTTAATGTGGGATAATTATCCTTTTAAGCATTACCTCAGTGTTTTTTTTGTTGTTGTTGTGTTCTTTTTTCTTCTTAGTTTGTGCCTTTGGAAATGTTAATACCTAATTTTTTCATAGTAAAGTCAAGATGTGTCTACTTATAAGTACAAACATCCCATTTTGATTTTACTTTAGTGTACAGTAATAGACATGAATCTAGTTAGTCTTTGGAATGTAAAGCCAATTTTTCCAAGAAAGCCAATTTGTCTTTCTTTGTCAAAGATCACATGTTCAAGTATGTTTGCAATTGTATCTGCATCTTCTAAACTGTTCAACTGATCTACAGATCCAGTTTTTGCTAGTATGGTACTGATTTTATCACAGTAGATTTTTAGTATAATTTCAAATCGGGGACTGTGAAACCATCTGTCTTGCCTTTGTTGCTGGTAATTACCTTTGTATTCTAAGGTTCTTCTGGTTCCAAATGAATTTGAGGAATTTTTTTCTAGTTCTGTGAGGTATGCTAATGGTATTTGGAGCAGGACTACATTAAATGTATGTAACAGTTTTAGGAGTGCAACCATTTTCACTTCGTTGGTTGTTCTGATCCATGAACAGGGGATATCTTTTCATTTTCTGAAATCCTCTTTGATCTCCTTTAACAAGCTACTGTAATTGTTAATGTATAGCTCTTTTACTTCCTTGGTTAGATTGATTGCTAAGAATTTCATTTTTTTTGGAAGCTATTATGAAAGGTGTAGTATCCCTAATATCTACCTCAGTGAGTTTGTTGTTTCTGTACAGGAATGCTAGTGATTCATAAATGTTGCATCCAGCTATGCTACTGAACTTGCTTATTAATTATAGGAGTTTTGGTGGTCTTTAATGCAGGGTACTATGTCACTTGCAATTAATGATAATTTCACTCCTTCTTTTCCTATCCTTATGAATACACATTCTCAGATGAAATATAAACAGCAAATAAGTATATGAAAAAATGTTCAGCATTGTTAGTCATTTGAGAGATGTTAATTACAAATATGTTAATATTAAATTTCACTCAAGAAAGAATAGCTATTGTTAGGAAATCAATAAATACCCAGTGCTGGAGGGACTGAGGAAAGGAAGGAATACTTCTCCACTGCTGGTGGACGTGTAAGTTCGTGAAACTACTGTAGAAATCAGTGTGGAGGTCCCTTAAAAATTTTGTACAAGTGGTCCCATGTGAAGCAGCTATGCCCCTTCTGTATATCTTCCCAGAAGAATTAAAAGGAACACAGCACAGTGATGCACACTCATGTTGAACCAATAAAAATGCCCATCAGCTGAGGAATGGATAAAAGAGATGTGGCCTCTTTATAAAATAGAGGACTACTCAGCCAGAAGGGTGGAGAGACCTGAGACATTTATAAGTGGATGCAACTTGAGAGCATGCTCATAAGTAAAATTAATAAGACTCACTGTTGTCTATGTCATGTGAGACACTCGAAGAGTAAATATGGACCAGAATGCACAGTAGATATTGTGAAATGGGAATAAATTTCAAGGAAAGAGAACTAGGGTGGCAAAAGGGAAAAGGAAGGGAGATAAAAGGAAAAAAAAATTAAGATAGTTACACTATTAATTTCTTTTAGTTCACTGAAAAGAAAATTTTGTGGTAATATGGTTTGGGAAATTTTTATGCCCGTACTTGTACTCTGAGTAATGACTTTGAAGATGATAATACACAATGTAATAACTATTGTTATTTTATTATCATTTATTATTTATTTTATTTTATTTTAGATTTTTTTAGTACCAGGGATTGAACTCAGGACCTTATACTTGCCAGGCAGGCACTTAACTCACTGAGCTAACTCCCCAGCCCCTTCTTATTATTTTATAGCGAAATTTTGTTTTATTTTTCCATAAAATAAATAAAATTAAATAAATACAAATATACCTAATTCTAATTTATACTGAGAACAATAGTCATAGATCAAATCTCCATATGACTATATCACTTCAAATCTATCACTGTGGTTTTGTACTAATGTGAATTAAGATTTGATAAACCCCTCTTTCCAGTTTTTTTGCTCTAATTTTAACAGCAACACCTGCTCCTGTATTCATAAGTCCCTGGCATTTTATTTAAAGTACATATGCTACAGACTGAAATTCATTACAGAATATGGAGGAGAAATAGGTGACAAGGATTTGAGAGTTATAATTTAGTAAGAAAGTATATTAGGGCTCAGGTCTCTTTCTCCCACATAAAATCACCATATGAAAGCATCATTTTCTCTTATGATATATTCACTGAACCTAAATTTTACTTAAACAATTCAGTACATGTTATTGGCCAGGAATCCTAGTAGAAATATTTTAGGTAATTTAAAAACCACACAAGCTAAAGATTTCTATTTCTCTCTCTATAATTATACTGCCATATGAAAATCTCTTGTCAGCACATTCAGTATGTAGGATTGCAATAGGTTTATTTTTATGCCTTATAAAATAATATGTTACTTTAGAAATTCACATTGATATTTTTATTATATTTAATCATTTATTTTCAATTGGAAAACACTGAGCTTTGAATTTATTCTTTCCTTCCAATTTATTATTTATTTCAAAATTTCCCCACATTGGAATCATTGAGAAAAATTTTATCTCACAAGTTCTAGACTAAAACTGACATACTCTTTACTTTCCGGGTAGATAGAAGAACCAATGAATATTTCATGGATTCTTTAATATAAAGGATTTGAAAATGATATTTGTTTCAGAATATTTATCTGAAATGGGAAGGAACAGAAATGATATACTTGTTCTTTCTATGGCATATGTATACCTCAATGAAAACTTTAACTTTACTTCATAAAGTAGAATTCATCATAAGAAAATACTTCAATGTCCATACTTTCATACAGTCCAGAAATATGATCCATTTCAACAGGAGCATCCTAACTAGCTTGATCTCAGAGGGATCCTGAAATTTATAATTTAAATAAAATATTTATATTCTAATCATAGTAAACAGTACCCAGATCATGCAGTGATGCAGAAGAGAAACTGCTGTTTCTTGGCAAACACCGGGAAGACAAAAGTCAGATCTCAGTTTTTGCACAATTGTTGATCTTTGCTGTTGAATTTACCATATATCACTAGATTATTTCTGCCTTTACCTTCCTTTCCTCTTTCTTCTGCTTTATTATTGTCATTTCTGGGAATTGGATCAAAGACTTTGAGTGTGCTGCATACATGCTCTGCCACTGAGATGCACCTAAGCTGTATCAGCAAATTTTACTTCTTCTTCTTCTTCTTCTTCTTCTTCTTCTTGTTCTTCTTCTTCTTCTTCTTCTTCTTCTTCTTCTTCTTCTTCTTCTTCTTCTTCTTCTTCTTCTTCTTCTTCTTCTTCTTCTTCTTC
>PVKA01014932.1:0-43940 GCA_004027165.1 Ctenomys sociabilis | reverse complement strand
TAGCTTTAAAAATTAAAAAAATGTAAATATGGCAGAAAATCCCAGAATCAAAAAACAAAAACAGAGACTTCTATCTCAGATACATATCACCCTCCCACTTCTTCTGTATTATTTTAAAAAATCTTCTATATATATGTATAGAGAGTATATATTTACGAAGAAAAACATTTTAGATAAATGGAAACATTCTCTACACATTACCTGCACTTTCCTTTTTCACTGTAAAATATGCTTTGAGACTGTTCTATATCAGCAATGTAAATTTGGGTGATTTTTAAAATCAATCATTTTGATGTTTGTTTTGGTTTTCCCAGTCTTTTCCCCAAAAGTGCATAATCTGTAGAAAAGTTTCCTTTGCTAAGTTTATTCTTAGCTTCATAAGGCATTTTTTCAGAAAACAAAAATGGGATAATCCTTTGCCAGAGTTGTGAAAACACACATTTTTACACCACCATTTAGAAATCTGCTTTCAGTTCCATTCCCTTCATTATCTGCAGAGTGTGGCTGTCATGATGGGTCCCTCCCTCCAAGCCGTGGGGCATGTCTCTGGAAGGGAGCTGGCACAAGCTCCTTCTATGTTCAGGAAAGTATGCATTTGGCCCCAGCATAACTTGTGCAAAGATCACACAAGAACACAGGTGTTTTGTTGATAACCTAGTAGGATAAAATGAGGGAAAGATGAATGTCAGAAGCACTGGAACTGGCTAGAGAACATCAAAAGGATAGGATTTCTAAAGGAAACCTTAGACTGCAATGTGCACACTGAACGAGGTAATGCACAGAAGCACTACTTAGTCTACTGGAACTATGTTGTGCTATCATGACAATATTCTATGCATAGAACCATTTAAAGTATCTCCTCACACTGTTCTTTACCAGACCAATTTTTTGTCAGACAGTGACCCTGCCATTGATTGCTAAAGGTAACACTCAGTTTAGTAAGAGATTATTGTATAGTCATGGATCAAAGAGGTATCATTTAGATTTGTTTCAAGGGTAAAAAACTGTTACTATGAACACTGCTGAGTTATGTAAACACAAGGTAGAAAATGTCCTGTCTGGCGATATGATTCTATAAACAGATGCAGAGTGAGAAGCAAAGTACACTGCTAAAGCAGAGGCCATTTACTCAGGAGACAGGTGAGAAGCGGGGTACGAAAGACAGTGATCAGTGAGACAAGCTGCTCTGGGGAGTTTACACAAATGTTCCACAGAAGTGCTATTTTTATACTTTCTGTAGTATGTTATTATATAATGTGTTTTGTCAGTTGTTTTTCACTGGAGGCTTATGCATTCTAGGGATTGTTTAGTATCAACACTAGTCAATGTTTAAAAAGTATTTCTGATATATAGATTTTTTTATCTCATGCCATGAGAAAAGGAAAAACGGAATTTCCATTTTCCTGTCAAAAAAGAAATACAAAGCTATGTCCTTGTTCCAAAAGCAAAACTAAGTCAGGGAGGACTCAAGATATTTCAAGTTTAGAGTTGAAGGACTAAATTTTTACATGATCCTACAAAACTTGAGGATCATGCTTATATTTAATATAGACTCTGAATTTAAAGGTAGAATACCACATTTTGGAAATTAAATTTTTTTTCCAAAATTGAAAGGTTAGTAGAATTTTGATTTCCTAGTCTGTCCTCCAAGGATCTTTCAAATGAGCAATATAGTACTTCGCTTACTTCTGCACTCTCCTTTTCACAGAGAAAGCTACATTAAGCTGGGTGGTAGCATACCCTAAGATGCTTTAGAGTGACCTAACAGTAAGCAACGACAATGTGAAGAGTCAGACTAAGTACGGACTAACAATAAAAGCTCCCCTTAAACAATTGGATCCATCAGAAATCAGCAGTTCGACCTTAGGCAAGTCATTTAGCCTCACTGGATGTCAGTTTTCTCTTTCTATAAGGAGAAAATTCAAGAAATCAAATTCTAACTGTCAGTGCTAAAGATCTTTTTATTTGTTTTGGCTTGAGACAGGCTCTTACTGTATAGTCCAGGCTGGCCTCAAACCTGTGGTGGTCCTCCTATGTGTCCCCCTCAAATGCTGGGACTAAAGGCATGTACCACCACCCTTGATTCCTAGAATTCTATAAATGTGATTAGTTTGTCCAAATTAATGTACCTTACTTATGTGATTCAAAACTGCTGGGACAACTTGCTAATTTACCTTCTATTTAATACAAATACTACAGGCCATAGTTAGAGTACCACCTAGTGGCCATTCTGCTGATTTGATTAGTCAAGTAATAAAATATTGTTCATAAAAGTAATATAAAACCCATTTATTTAAAATAAAAAATTAAAGTGCTGGAATGGCATGGAAAGGACATATGTCTCATCCCACTGACTTCACATGAGAATCTATCTTTTTAAGTTAAGTGACTCAAAATTTGACACACTACAAAAACTATGACTTAAAAACTGGTATATAGGAAGTGGGAAAATAGGAAGTGGGAAATATATACCAATTATATAATATGGTAATGGTTTAGTATTCAGAACATATGAAGAACTCCTACAAATTAAAAAAAAACCTACTTGATTCAAAAAGAGGCAACAGACTTGAACAGACATTTTTCCAAGAAGTTACACAAATGACCAATAGATACCTAAAAACATGTTCAGCATAATGAATCATTAGAGAAGTACAAATCAAAACTGTATAATACCATATCATACTCATTAAAGATTTTTTTAAATAAAGAAAATAATGTTGCTAAGGATGTGGAGAAACAGGAGCCCTTGTACACTGCTAAATAAAATGAAGTAGTTGCTATTAAAAAGAATTATAGTAGTTCCTCCCAAAACAAAAAGTACAATTACTGTTTGATCCAGCAACTATACCCCTAGGTCTTTATTTAAAAGCACTGAAAGCAGCAATGCAGAGATGCAGTATTTGTACACTCTCCTTCATAGTAGCTTAATGGCAGAAGTCACCTATGTGACTTCATTTATCCTCTGATGACTGAATAATAAGATGTAGTGTCTATATATAAACAAAATATCACTTGACCTTAGAAAATGAAGTGCTGATAATGCTACAATCTTCAAGAAATTATGCTAAGGAAAATAAGCTGGTCAAAAAAGAACAAATATTTCATGAGTCCACTTACATGAAGTAGGTACAGTGGTCCAAATCACTAATACAGAAAATGGTGGGGATCATGTGATGGGTATGGAATTTCAATTTGGGAAAATGAAAATGTTCCGGAGATGGATGCTGGTACTGTGTGTACAACAGCATAATTTTTCTTGCTACTCCTAGCTATGCATCTTAACAGTTAAATATTGTTATATGTATTTTACTGCAATAAAAGCTCATTTCAGTGTGAAGTATAATATGATGTCAGTTTTTAGACAGAGAAAGCTTTTGTTTCCTTAAATTTATTTACTTATCATTTTCTTGTTTTCAGTGGCTTACAGTTCATACACATACAGCTCATTAGTGCCTTATACAATGCACACTGGGAACAGCAAATCATTCTTGGTAACTGTTAAGGTGAAAAGGGGAGCTTTTAAGAATCCAAGGAAAAGAAAATCACTATCTTTTGTCTTTTGTGATCTCTAATTAATAAAAAATACAGATGTGAACAGATTTCTGGATGTCTCTGATACTGAGTTTGGTATAAAAGATAGAAACGAGCTTCCTTAACGTGTGACTATCTGCTTTGGTCAAAATTGGGCTGGATGCCAGTGGGCTGTGTTGGGATGTCAGACGAGGCGTTCAGATGCTGCTGCAGCCCAAGCGCCAGGCTATCCTAGTGACTGCTGGTGTTACTGCTGTTGGAGAGACGGAGCTCTCTGTGGAGTGACCAGATCTAAGGAAATGCCCTTTGCTCTTGTTTTTAATGCACTGGCTATGAGGCGTCTCAAGGGACCACAAAATGTACAGTTGTCTTTGGCAAAAAAATTATTAACTTTTCTAGTGTGTTTCCTTTCTCTTAAGTTTACACGATTAAATATTTGAAGGTAAAATCAATGAAAGTAATGTTTTAAATTCTCTTAAGAAGCTCCCAGTATAATTCAATAATATGAATATGAGTAATTATACATAACAAGAAGCCTCTCTTTTTAAAATTAAAAAAATAATATGAAAAACTGCCAAAAGGAGTAGAAACAATTCAGATCTCAAACTGTTCTGCTTCCTTAGGATTCTTTCTACATGTGAAACTTTTCACTTTCCATATATTCCTCAACATGTCCTAACAAACAAAATTACTAAATCTTAAAGTCAGGATGCCCATCTGCTACCTTTCTGTATGTGACTAAGATATCCCTAGGGCATGGGTAATTTATTGAGAGGTTTTTTTTTGGTAGGGGTGGGGGGCAGAACCGGGGATTGAACTCAGGCCCTTGCACTTGCCAGGGAAGTGCTTATTCTGAGCCCTCTCCCTTTATTTAGTTTTAATGTTTTCAGATTGCAGCTTTTATGTTCTAAGTCCCAGATAAATGGCAAATTTCCAAGGGAATTAGTTTTAACCTTTTGGATTAGGAATCATCACAATATTATGATTACCATTTATGTTGCATTAACTTGTGTCAAGCACTGTCCTAAGTAATTCACATTTAGAGAACTACTGAATCCTTATAAGAACCCAAACACAGGTAAGCAAATTAAGGCACTGAAAATCCTGAGCTCAAACAGTCAGACACAGTAGCAGAACCAGCAGTTGAATCCATGCAGTCCAGCTGTAGTCTGATCTCTTAAAACACCACACAAACTGTCCCTTCAGAATTCTAGTCACTTTGTTCTGACATTCATTCTGGACTGCCCTCATCTCTTGAGCTTGAATAACCTCCTCCACAAAAGATGAACAGACTAGATGATCTGTGAAGATCCTTCCTGGACCTGCTTAAGAAAGCTATTCAGTTAGGATTTACCTCTAGGTTCTTCTCCTTATATCAACCCAGGAACACAAGTGTCTCCTCTAAGCTTGACATTCAAGCGAGGTGCTGTGGAATATACAGTGAGCTTAGGACCAGAGACATGTATTTAAGGGCTTTCTCCTTCCTGCCACAAATGCACCTCATTTTCAGCTTTTTTTTTTTTTTTTTTTTTTGGGTGGAACCAGGGATTGAACTCAGGCTGCTGCACTTGCCAGGCAAGTGCTTATTCTACTGATCTCCCTGGCCCCTCATTTTCAGCTTTACTTTAAAACAAAACTGGCTAACTTTAGTGGTAAGTAAAACAGCAGCACATACTTTTTTTTTGGTCTTTTCTGTACTCCTTTATCTTGTAAACTGTTTTCCTAGTTTAGGGAACGAACTAGTTGTTCCTATAGGCTCTAGTTTAGCATTGATAAATAACTCAGTACAGATTCAATCCAACTTAGCAGATCTTATGGGGACATAAGTGACCAAGCAATAGTCTTGTTCTGAGTGACACAAGATACACCAGGTCACTCTGAAACTCTGGGATCACATCACGAACACTTGTCCTACATTATCCCTGGGCGTAATGGTGCTGAGTGAAGTTTCTGATTGGATAGTAAATTCTGAATGAGGTTCCGCTAATGGTAACTAAAGAAAATAAGAGTACTAGCCTAGCAAATCTTTCAACCTTGCTAATGATGTGCATACAATGATGAAACCAGCAGACAGAGAACAAACCCTTTGTTCTCTGAACTCCACTGGATAACTCCTGGTGTTAAGAAGTGGGGTAACTGTTAATAAGAATGTATTATGTCCCAGGGCAGAAAAAAGAAGAATATGTGTTCAAAGTTACTGACATGTTACACAGAAAATACATAGGTTGTACAATTCTAACAAGGAATGTCCTTTTTCATTAGTAAAAAAGAGATAAAGAGACAGAATCTTACTAGCAATTGAATTTGAGTATTAAACAGCAACAAAAAGTAGTTCCTCTTAAATAACCAGTGAAATGATTGGTGTGATTTGGGAAATTTCAGGTTAGTTTTAGAATTTAGCATATAATCTGGATTAAGAATTCAAAATTAACCTCAGTGTTTAAAGTTGTGTACGTGTATATACAGTTCAACAAAGATTAGGTTTAGAATTCATTTGTAGCTTTTTTATAGGCAATCTCTGTGGATGAAAAAACAAAGTGGTCATATTTAATAATATGCATTCACTTACTGGTTAAAAACAAACAGAATTGGCTTGTGGAAAGCTAGGCAAAGGCTTCATTTCCCAACCCAAGACCCAAATACACAATCTCAGCTGAAACCAGAGGCCAATGCCTGCCAGACTTAAAAACAAAACCAAATAGGGTGCTGTTTATAAGCACGAACAACAGGCCTCTGTCAGAAAAGCTCACTCCACCCCGATATATTTTCATTATTGTTTTTGCCTTTGGAAGCAGCTCTGCTTCTTCCATGTGAACTAGCTTCTAGAATTTCAACCTGTGAATCGTACAGCCAGATGGCTCCCACATTTTAGGAGCTTTTGCTTTTGGTTTGACAAGGCCAGGGCACAACCTTGGGCAGGACCTCTCTACCTTCTCAGTGGGAAGAGAACTGAACAGCATGCACCTCTAGTCATTTTAGTGCTAGTTGAATTAAAATAGAAGAAAAAGGTTATATATGTTTTTGTCCATGACAAAGAGACTCTCACTGTACATTAGGAAATATGGAAGCTTAGTAAGAAAAAAGACAAAACTCTTCAGAATTTTTATTTCTTAGATCATTTTCTGATTTTAATTTGTGGGGTTTAGCTGTTGGGTTGGGGTTGGTGAGTCTACTCATCAGTCCATTCAGCAGGCTAAGTGAAGGAGGTATTGGCATCACAAATTGCAAATTACTGTATTTAATGAATATATAACCAGAGGACAAACCCTTTTAGAGTCCATGCTATCTCTTCTTTTGTAGTATGTTGTCAGGGTATTTACAGGTATGGAGGCAGTGAGGGGCTAGGGAAAGGGACATAGATTAAGCTGCAAGTTTCAGCTGCTATGGCTCCAATGATTACTTTTAAACATCCTCAGTAGGTATATCATGATGCTAGCACCACTGCAGAAATGAGGCAGGAAATCAGCTGACAATTATAGTACATATTAACGTGCTACAAATTGATCAGGAACAACATGTTAACGTCATTTTTAGTAAGAGAATCAAAACTAAAAGGCACTAGGTGAAATTAAGTTTAACAGAGAATAAACACTATCTCTTTTAAGCGTCATGTGCCCCATGAGCAAAGGCAAGAGCTGGAGATGGCATAGTTCTCTCTGGATGTGAGAAAAATGATTTGGATGATGAATCTGCCAGTTTAATGTTTTATGGACAGAAATGGCTACAGAATTTGCAGGGCCCAGGACAAAGAGAAAAAACAAGGCTTCTGTTCATATATTATTAAGATGGTGACAGCAGTGCAGGGCCTATGTGACTGGAAATGGCTGCAGCTCCTTCTGAAAATTACTCTTACCTTAAACTGAGCTTCAGAGAATGGGAAGAAAAATCCAACTGCTCCCTGGAATTCCCAACCAAATCCAAAACAAAAATCAAGCCTTGCTGAGTGGGAGGTTGAGCAGCTACTGTTTTCTCATCTGCTGCTGTTCACTGGTCTATATTCATTCTTCCTCCCACTGCCTAGATGGGTGCTGAGAACAGGATCCTAGTAACAAGCAGATTCCCCTTCTACTGACAACAGTATCCTTTTGATATAATGACTACATTCATCACGTGGAATTTGTACTTATAAATAATATATCTTGATTCTTTATTCTTCAAATCCCTCTCCCCCCTTTAACTCTTCTTCCCCTCCACATTTATAATTTTATTTTTTCTATTTTTTTCATTTCCCTTTCAGTCCTATGCCCTTGTGGTTTCTCATACAAGAGAAACATGTAATACTTGGTTGTTCTTACTCACTCATGTATTGAAACTTGCAATCTGAGAAACATTGTAATCATGACCATTGTGGTTCAGCTAAGTCTGCTTTCTCCTGCTGCCCCATCTTCTACAATACACTGTCTTTGACCACAGGGTCAATCTTATTCAGCACAGAAACAATCCCAGTCCTGTACCTCCATTCCCTGAGATTTGTTTGTTTTAAAACTGGAGTGTGTATGAATCTGTTTCCTAATGCTGAAATACAGTAGAAATTGGATAGTTTGTAAAGAAAAGGGGTTATCTGTACTATTTAGCCCACAGTTTTGGAGACTGCAAGACCAACAGTAGGCAGCCCCAGCAATGTGGCCTCTGGTCAGGACCTCCTTCATTGTTGAACAATACGGCAGTCAGCGTCACACCAGGAGTACACTCGTGAGTACAAGGTTATACAGCAAGACTGGAAATGAGAGCAGTGAAGGGTCAGGTCTTTTAAAACAACAATTTAAATAATGTCTGTAAATATAATATCATGTATGCAACTTGTGCGATACCAAAAGATTACGAAAAGTTTGCAATGTATTAATTTATCGAATCTGTCCTGTTAATTTGTCTTGAAACTGTCTCATTGCTATTTGTTCTTCAAATAAATAAATAAACAAATAAATAAGTAAAACAATCTACTCGAGGAATTTAACTCGTTTGCAACACAAGTACTGATTCTTCTGAAGGCAGCTCTCCAAACAACCCAGCCAACGACATGAGATCTTATCTTTTAAAGGTTCCATGATCTCTTAATATCACTAGGCCAGGGACCAACCTCCTAACACATGTATCACTGGGGGTTATGCAAACCACAGCTGAGTGCCCATTCTTGTCTCTTGGGTTGCTAAGCTGAGAAGACATGACTCAGGACTCTCTGAGGTAGAGAAGTGAGAAAAGAAAGATTTCCAACCAAACTCTTAGTTCTGAATGCAACAGCAGTGATCACCTGATTCTTCCTAGTTATGTAACTATAAGCAACTATAAATTAGTGGTGATTTTTATGTTTCTTCAACCACAGCATAATAACTAATATAAATACCATGATACTGACAAAACATGGAAAGAGTTAAAACACATATTAATTATAAATAGCAGTGTTTAGTTATGTTGCTCACCTGTCTTAGCTACTTTTCTCTCATTGCTGAGATAAATTATCTGATGCCCAAAACTAATGAAGGAAAGGTTTATTTGGCTCAGTTTGTGGAGGTTTTCAGGTGGTGGCATGGCAGAGCAGCAACAACATATGGTGGCAGAAGACAGCAAAAGGGCCGGGGAGATGGCTCAATAGAATAAGTGCTTGACTGGCAAGCGTAAGGGCCTGAGTTCAATCCCCAGTTCCGCAAGAAAAAATAAAAGACAACAAAAGCAACAGGAGCAAAAAGGGGAGAAGGGAGACTTTATAGTTTTTTTGTGTTTAGTATTTATATGTTATCATTTTTTCTCATATTTTAATCTTAGTTAACAAATAATGATTATGTCTACTTTACTGGCGGAAAGGCATATAAATATCAAGCCATAGAGTTCTTCTAAGGCTGAATTAGCACCAGATGATGATGCTTATGAAAAAAATTACAACAGGACTCCACCACTAAAATTACAGTTCATATCATTTGAACTATCATTCTGTCTGTATGTTCCACAACTTTTCTGTCATCTATTTTAATAATCATCATGACACTAACACAAATAATATTCATTTTTTATACTAGATGGCTGTATTATATCAATAGAGGTATTGAGTGGCTCAAGATTATCCAGGGTAAGATGCAGAGCTGTGACAAAGAAGGATAACCTGCCCCACCCCTGTGCAGTCCAGAAGGGGTGCATCCCAGGAGCCCGATGTCCCACATAAAATAAGTCCCATTTTCTTTTTTTTTCTTTTCTACAGTGACACTTCATATTAGCAATTCAGAACAACACTGCTTTTCTTCACAGATCTATGTTTGATATCACGCATGCCTATGTCTTCCTCACTCTCTGAAGAACCTTCTGTGCATTCTGGATCTTCTAGCATACACTAAGCCTAGAAGCAGACATGTGGTGTTACTGCAGGAACCAGCAAGGACACAGTAGGGATTGCATTTCTTGCTAAATGTCAAATACTTCCCACTGTTCAAAAAAGAAAAAACATAGTATTTAATAAAGACCCTGGCAAGTTAACTTTAGTCATAAAAATGGTCCAGATTTTTCTACCTTTGGGAACACAACATTTACACTGGATAGCCTATGATACAGTGTTCTTATTTACTTTGGGTTTTATATGCTTTGCAATTTTCTATCAGAGATGCACAAACAAGTGCTGAGGTAGACCCTGACCTCATGAAACTCTCTAATGTCAATAAGCTCCTTAAATTGTATCATTTCTAAAGAGTGTCCTGTTTTATTAAATGTATTTAGTACAGGATGTCACTACACAGACTGGAATCGTAGTGATCCTCCTGTTTTTAGCATTCCAAGCACTGGGATTACAGGAGCATGCCACCATGCCAAGTCTCAATCACTGTCTCAGTGTGTACCGGGGGCAGGGCCAACATGGCATGCTGGGAATCGAACCCTGGTCCCTGCATCTGCTCTGGCTGGCTAAGTGTCCCAGTTTTGAAGGCAATTTCCTATAGACTGACAGAACAAGGATGTTTTCTAATACTGTTAAGCTCTGACTAGACATCTGTACTGACTATTCACTTTTATCTACATCTTATTCTGCAAGCAATTAGGAAAAGACAAAATAGTCATGATAGCTCATTTTTACTTAACATTTTAATTTGTAAACACTAAAAAATTCTCTTTAAAGCAAAGGGTCAATCATATACAACATAAAACCAAAATCACTCCTACTTCAGCTTTTAGAGATAATCCCTGCCAACAATTTGAATATAACCTTCTAGTCACTTAATCACTGGAAAAGGTTCACTTCTGTACTAACTACTTGAACCTGTTCCTTTCTGCATGGGAGCTAAGAGAAAAAAGTATCACTTCTGAGATATACCAGCGTATTCTGTCTTATTCTCAAGAGAAATTATTTTGCAGAACCTAAACAACTAGAATTTTATCAGTACTTCATTGATCCAGAGGGAGGAAAATAGCCAACTCCAACCTACTCCTGTCTTCTTGTGGGTGAAGGGAAATATAGCCATGTATTGCTCAACAATACAGAAACAGTCTGAGCAGTATGATGTTGGGTAAAGATACAGAACTGTCAATCTATCACTGTGCAAACATAATAGAATGTCTTACACAAACTTAGATATGATAGCCTACTGTTCTCTAGCTATAAAACTGTAGAACAAGTTAATATCCTGTATGCTATGGGCAACTGTAGCACAATGATAAGTATCAGTGTTTCTAAGTACATCTGAACATAGAAAAGATGTAGTAAAAATATTAGAAAACAGGAATTTTTCAGCAACTCTATAATCTTATAGGGCCATCAGAAGTGTCCAGTGGTGACCAAATGTCACCTGAGATTTGACTATAGTTAACACTAGTACATACTAGCTATCCTGAAGGAGAGGAAAAGAATGAGAAGCCCTTATACAGTTATAAAGTCCAGAGAAACAGGACAACTAAAAGACTTACACTTAAATCCTGGCACACATAGGAAGCTTTCTTCCCCACATCACCACTCCAATAAAGGCCCACAAGCAGCAGTTCTGCTCACATAGCACATCATGAAAAAAATTACAAGGTATATTAAAAGGCAAATAAACACAGTTTAAAGCAATAGAAGAAACATCAAAACCAGACTCACATGTATCAGAGATACTAAACTTCATTCAGAAAAAAAAAGTTAAAACCATTGTGATTAATGTATTAAGGGCACTAACATAGAGAATGTGCAAGACCAGATAAGCAATGGAAGTAGAAATGGAAATTATAGAAAAGAATGAGGAGTAAGCAAAAGAGATTTAAAAACAAAACAAAAAACACTATAACCGAAGAATGACTTTGATTAATACATAGTACACAGCTAGGGAAAGAACTGCTGAATCTGACCATATTTCAATAGATAATTCCCAAACTGAAAAAGAGGAAAAAGTCTGAATGTTCCCTCAATCCCCGTGTTTTCAAGAACTGTGAGGTAACTACAAAAGTTGTAATACATGCATAACGGGAATACCAAGAGAATTAAAGATAAAATAGCAGAAAAAATATTTGAAGCAACTGTGACACAAAGTCAGAACCACACATTCACAGAGGAAGGAAGCTCCAAGATGCCAGGCAGGATATGTGAATATGACAGTCTCCCCCACCAGGGTAATTACATGAAGAAATACCATATTCCAACTGGGGAAAAGCAAAGATGAAGGTTAAAACTTTAAAAAAAATTCTTATTTATCTACAGGGAGCTGCTCAAAATAATATCAATAACGTATTCAATTATATATGCATTTGTATATAGTTTTATATATGTTAACCATATATACCTACAATACACTTTTGTCTTAAGTATAAGTGAAATGAATGACTTGAGGCATGCAAGGAAGAAATACACATTATTTTGATATTACAAGGTATACTATGAAGCAGTTTAATATTATTTGCAATGTGGACCTGGTTAGTCAGAAAAATCTCCTAATACATACAGATTAAGCAGTATACCTTTATATAACATATGGGTCAAAAAATAAATTCCACAGGAATGATGAAGCACTCTGAACTAAATAAAATATAAACACAAATTAGTAAAATTTGTGGAACACAGTAATAATGCTTAGAAGGAAATCTGTATCACTGAATCCAAAAATTAGAAAAGTCCTAAAATTAATCAGTTAAGTACCCACCTTAGGCAAGTAGAAAAAGACTAAAGTAAATTCAAAGTAAAAACAAAAACCCAGCAGAAATCAATGTAATTGAAAATAAGAAGTCAATAGAAAAAGATCAATAAAACAAAAAGTTGTTCTTTAAAGAAAACAATAAAAATAACCTAAAATCAAGCTAAGAAAAGATACAAATGACTAATAACAGACTGAAGAAAAAGAGTAGCACTATGAACACACAGATATTAAAATCACCTATGTGACCACAAATCTGGCAACTTAGACGAAGTGAAACAATTCTTTGAAAGACATAATTTACCAATCTGAGTAGGCTTATTAAAATGTCAATCAATAATTAATAACCTTTCAAAACAGAAAACAGGCTAAGATGGGTTCATTGTTAAACTTTACCAGATATTTAAGGAAGAATTTATACTTATTCTCCTAAAATCTCTTTCAGAAGGTAGAAGAAACAGAGGGAACATTTCCTAGTTCCTTCTATGAGGCCAGCAATACCTAAGTACTAAATCCAGACAGAGTTACAGAGCAGTATCTCTCCCAGACACAGATACACACATGTCTATGCGGCAGCACTGTCTGGAATAAAGGCATAACATTCTGCCTGAAGATGTTCACAGCAGGGAGGGAGGGAAGTCAGAGGCTAAGATGATACAAGAGAAAAACATCTCTATAGTTCCTCCTCAGTTTTCTATGAACCTAACACTCCTCCAAAAAATAAATATTTTTAAAAATTAAAGTTATAAAGCTTGTACAATTCTACAAATATAGAGACAATACACTAATATATTTTAAAATGATGCATTTATGACATATAAATCTATGCTACCATGCTAGCTTGCTTTTCTTCTACAGACTTGGATTTCAGATGCACTGCTTCCAGGGATGGCCTGGACCTGCTCAGATCACCTCCTGGAGGCGTCATCTGCTCACAGCTGTCCTCATGCTGCTGCAGCTGCCAGCTGCCTCCTCCCATTGTGCCCCCCCCCACCCGGTAGGGGAACCAGCACTTCCGGTCTGCTTTTCATAATTGTGTTACTTTAGCATAAAGCAGCTGCGACTTTTTACAAGAAAATTTAAACTAGTAACTAAACAAATACTTTAATTCATTAATCAGGAATATACAAAAATTGCAAACATATTGCACAGAATAATGAAGTCTTAAAATAGAAAACAACATGTAGAATTAAAAGAAGAAATACACAAGTTTACAACAAAAGTGGGAGATTTAAGAAGCACTCAGTCGCTGAAGAGACAAAAGGCCTACATTTGGGAGATTTCTGTCTTTTCCAAACACACAAAAAGGAAGTTTTCTTTCCTTTCCAGGGAATCATTTCAGTATAGTTTTCTGAGCAAATCAAACCATATAATTTTATGACACAAAATTGGCGGATAAAATATCTATGATAAAATATATGTAATTTCTATTTTTATTAAAGAGAAATAAATTTGTGTTGGTTGATTGTGAACCACTTGACAGCCTCGCTTAGCAATTCTGGGTGTGGATGACAGATTTACCAAACACGGAAGACCCACCCTGGTTTTTGGGGACACCAACCAACAGATTTGTCACCTGGAAGAAGTCCTATTTCTTTGCAGAAGCTTGTCTTTGCCACTGAGTTTGGACGTCTGTCTGCAGGTGGCCAATGTAAACCCTTCAGCTTTCTCTAGAAGGCAGGCAGGATATAAGATCCCAGGAACAGGGAGTAGAAATTTTGCTAGTAGGTCAGTGGGACTGAAGATCAGTGGTAACATTCTCAGTTTTGGCCCCAATTCCTGAACCCATGAATCCTGCCTATGAGAGACACAGTATCATATAGTGGGCACTAATTCAAAGCACCTACGGCCTTCTGAAGAACCTTGCCCCAGCCCTGCAAGGTATCACCTAGCTGGTTCTTAGCGGTATCATCAAAAGGCCATTCTACCTTTCTGCTAATCCAGCTCTTCTGAATGGTGAAGGCCAAGGTCAGACTGGTGAATTCCATGAGCACAAGCCCACTGCCTCATCTCTCTGGCTGGGTGGTGCGTCCCCCTGGGCATGGTCCCTGCAGGCCACTAAGAAGGATAGGCAGAGCACGAGTGAAGCAGAGGCAAATGGCAGTGTATGGGAAGGCCCATGAGTCTGGCAGCCTAGAGACAGATGTCCAAGGGCAATGGACATTGTGTAGGTGTATTCATTTTCTGATAGTTCATCAAATGGAACATTTACAATTTATGTACTGTTCTGTGTACATATGTCAAAAACAGTATTAAAAACAATTCAGTAATTGGAAGATACTGTCAGTAATAGGTAAGCAGATAAGAAATAAAGATTTGAATATTTAATTTAGTTTATTCCAACAGACATAATACAGAACTTTGTATCCAAAACTGTAAAATTACAAGTTCAAGTACATGTGGAATATTTGTAAAAATGAGTATGTAACAATGACAACTAATGTTCCATATGATAAGCTATACCATATTAATGTATGATAAAAATCAACGTTGCAAAGTGTAAAATTAACCTCAAATTGACCTATATGGCTATTTAAATTAAAATCATATTTATTTTGTAGAATTTGGTGTGCTGATTTTACAACTCAAATAGAGGGGTAAAGAATCAAGACTGATTAATCAAGATAATTCTGAGACTGGGTGTGGTGGCACACACCTGTAATCCCAGTACTCAGGAGGCTGAAAACAGGAGGATCACTTAAGAGTCGGAGCTGCATATTAAGGCCCAGTACCAAATACATTACAAAGAAAGAAAGAAAAAAAAAGCTTCTAGAGATCCAGCTACAGGGAGTGTCATGAAGAGCAGGAGGCAGGGGTATATAGACAAGTGGCTTTGGACAGGCCAGCCTCGTATACAAGTCACTTTTCCATGGGGCTTTCTGCTGACTGTGGAAGTAGTTGAGACTCTGAGGGCAGGGCTCTGGCAAAGGTCTTTGCTTTGTACTAGGGTTCCAAGCTAAAAGTGAGGTATCCCCAAGTCACTCAGCAACCAATAATACCAAGGTTTGGCAAAGACAGGAAATGACAGGAACTTGTAGATATTTCTGGTGGAAGAAGTATAAATTAGTACATACATTTTATAAAATATTTTTCTTATCTATTAAATTTGAAAATATACTTTATATACTCTATTCTTAGAGATATATCCACCAGAAATACAGACTCATGTACACCAAGAGAAATGGGTATCAGTATTTATGTCATTATTTATAATAGCCTCAGAGTGAAAATACGTCAAGAATTTATGTGCAGTAGAATGGGTAAACAAATTATGTGTTTTTTATATAACAGAATATAACATGTGATCCAGATAACGAACACTGAAATTTTATATTGTAAAAAAAAAAAAAAATCTTTTTATAGTGAAAAACAAATAAGCACATTGCCATTAATACTCTGCAAGATACTCCTCCTTGCTTTAACATATGAACATATGTAACCCATTATTAGTGTCACTTTCTGAATAAGTTTTGGAAGTTTTCTTGTGTCTTCATGAGGTATGATCAGAAACACAGTGAATACTGCAGATAAGTGTCATCCAACAGAAAAGCAAAAACTCTACTGCGTGTATTCAATTATCTTATTTACAGAATCTGGTTCCATGCAACTCTGGCTTTTCCCCAAAGTTAAAAAGATAAATATTTCAATCAATTCAGGATATCAAAGCTACTCAACTAGACACTCATGAAACAGGATTTCCACAACTACTTTAAATAGTGGCAAGAATGATGGGATACATGTATGTGAAGCAAGGAGGGGGTTGAAAGGACTAATGGCACTGTGTCTTTTACTGTAATAAATTCTGATTTATCTTAAAATCTATGCATTTTTTATCACATTCTATATATGGCAATGTAACTGAGACAATTATATAGGATGTACAGACCTTACAAACATAATAATGAACAAAATATCAGGCAGAAAACACTCTTCACTATTTTTCATACAAAATTTCAAAGTAACCTATTATCTAAGTTCCACAACCACCTTACCTAATTCTCTGATATAAAATTAAGCACAAGTTAAAAATAAAGTATGGTATTTAGGTATGCATACTTAAATACTAAAACTACAAAATAAAGGGTAAAGTGATGAACCTGGTAATCAAAATGGTTATCTGGGCATTGGGGATAAGGTTGTGAGCTCAATTCCCAGTACCAAAAGGTTATTTGCGTTGGAGAGGAGGGGTACCAGCACCCATCAAATAGTTATGACAAAGTTCCATTTCTGGGCAAGGGTATTAGATACAGATATCTGCTTTGTTTAAGCCCTGTTCTATTATGTGAATACACACACACATACACACACACACACACACACACATTTTTTAAAGATTAAAATTTCATGGAAAGTGCTCGCTTTGGCAGCACATATACTAAAATTTCATGGAAAAATTACAAATGATTTACTGTTCAATAACCTTAGCAGCAGTAAGTCCAGGTCTAGTCCAAGCTCTATTAAATTGTGTTCATAAAATTCCTTCTAAGGACTGATGTAGCTCACAGATAAGAGTGCTAGCCTAGCAGGTACTAGATCCTGGTTTCAACCGCTGGTGTGGGAAAAACAAACACAACAGCAAAAAAACAAACTTTTTTTCTAGCTCAAGAGAGGTAAGGAATAGACATGAAGAAGAAATGTGCAATGAGGGACTAGAAAAATACACAATGGTAAAGGTAGAAGGAGAGTACTTATAAAACAAGGACAAGTGGCTGAGAATGAAAAAAAGAAAATTGGTTAAATACAAAAACACATAGCATCTTTCAGGACTATTCTTGTTATTAGGTTGTAAAGCCAATGGTACCATAGGCATACCTTGATTTGATTGTAAGTTGATAAGAGGGTGAAACTCAACCCAATTAGTGATCAGAGAACAGCTATCTTAACCTGAACTCTTATTTTAACTACTTATAAATTTCCTTTGGATACTTCCTTGTAGGTAGAATTTTTTTTCACCTCAATTTTTATTTAGTTCCATCACTCCAAAGCTGAAAGTTATCTGAAGAAAGTTCTCAAATGCTCAGAGTTTTTAAGCAGAACAAAGTATACATTTCACATTTTTTAAAAAAGTTCAGACTTCAGTTCCAAGTCGATAACTTCAAAATGACTTCATTTTATTACAGACAGCTAAGTATGGTAGGAATATTACAGGCAGTCAGTGCTATGTCATCAAGAGTCAAGACAAAAGGTGGAATACCACAACTGTAGCTAGAGATGCATCAGTTAGGGGCCAGGCCTCTAGATAACAATGGAAGGACCAGCCCCACATACTCTGAGAGGGTTAGTATTAATCCTTGGTCTAATAAAGTCTACCTAGACATCAGTTACCTCAGTGAATAACCAAGAGCCCTGATCTATCATCTATCCTTTGTTCTTTCCATACACATTTGATATAGGACTTGCTTTCCCAGTGTATCAATATTACCCAAGCAGCAATTCTTGTAATCTTACTGGCTGATCATTACTATAACCCACATTATACTCATGTGAGTGTGCTCTATAAAACTTACCCCAAGAAATGGGTATCCTTAGATAACCACTTTCTGGGTGTCACCTCCTGTCCCTCTCTGGGAGGAGCTTTCTATCCCTCAATAAATATTTCCTACTCCTAACCTTTGCTCCTAAAATTCATTCTTCAATTTTAGTGAACACAAACATGGCATTATCAGACAACTAACAGGTTAGCAGTTATAATATTCCCTTATACCATATCTGGAGGTCTTAATATGACTTCCTTTATCAAATTTAAAATCTAGTATAAATAGAAGTATCCAAAGCAAATGCCTAGTTTGGACTGTATTTTAAGAGAGCTGAAAATCAAGTGAGCAATACAGGATTCTGAATTACTGATAAAAGCTCTCTGGCTTGTCAAGAGAGGTGGTATCTGAATTTCTTCTAGAAGGGAAGGAGTCCTTACCCTCCCTTCCATGTGCTTAGATGCCTAACAAATCCTATCACTTGTTTTCTGAGTATAGTCAAACTTCTAGAAAATGCTGTGAGGAAAGGGAAAGAAGCTGGTCTAGAAAATCTCGCCCTGGCCTTAGTCTTTGTAATACATATTGTACCAACAAAACTAATCTTCCTTCTTCCCAAGGAACTCAAATGGTTTTAGAACATTTTCAATAGGCATAAATTGTTAAAGGCATTTAAAATATCTGCTCTCTCCTTTATCAATAAAGCAACTCCAAGAATCAGGATTGAAACATACGCACACATACATATACATGAGCACAAGCATGTGCGTGTACTCACACACACACACACACACACACACACACACACACACACACACACAGAAAAAAGAAAAGATGACCTACCTACACAACATAGGCTTTCTTTCCCTCATATTACTTATTTTCTGACAAAGGCCTTTGTAAGGCTGTAGGGCGAAGTTACTCTTACCATTTTCACATTGTTTTAGATATCATGATGCTGATAGCATATCAGGTAAGCTGTCAAAGTACTTTCAGAAATGTTACAATAAACCTGCTTCCAAAATATGTAATATATTCAAAATATTACACCCAAGGATTATGAGAGAAGACAGGGGCACAGATATAAAGACAAAAAATATAGAGATATCATAGCTGAAATTCTGATAGCAATGGCCTAACTTATATTTTGTAACTGATTGCAATATATTTTAACATGTTTCTAGGCACTTTGCTTTATAGCTACCAAAGAAAACAGCTGATAAGGAAGGCTCACTCTTAAAATGAAGCTGTCCAGCTGACTCAAATACTGGGAAGCCAGGAAAGATCCAGAAACACACAAATAGGTCACCATCAACTATAAGCAATACTGGTTCACAGGGACATTACTATTCCTGTGGATAAAAGAAGGCCATAGGGGATTGCATATGAATTTTAATGTAGCTATTAAGACCTTCAGAAAAATAAAAACATTTTTTAAAGACTAAAACATCAGGAATTTGTGAATCCAAAAAATATGTTTAAGTATATTTTAGTATGTCAGATCTTATTTTAATCAACTACCAAAGACTAGCACTTCCTCCTTTGTATGTTCCACCCCATGAAAGGATATTTAATACTCACTGGTATTCAGTCTGAGTGTTAGAGGCATTCAGCTTTGCCTCCAAGAAGATTATCAGTGCTACTTTCTCCATTCTAACACATGCATGCTCAACTCACACTCAATGGCAGTTTTCTATACCCCTTAATTATCTTTCACAATCAACTTTGACTCATCATCAAGCCTTTACCATCCACAAAATCCACATTTACATCTGAGCAGTCTCCCTGCAGAGGAAGGAAATTGCAGTACTGAGTTCTCCAGACAGGTAGGCATATGCAGAACACTTCTTCAATTGTTCCTACTTGGTAGAGAGAAAACTAGAAAGCAGACTGTAGAATTCTCTCAGAGCAGAAAGGCTGTGTCACCAACACCTTTTGTGGCTCTCTAATGAACTGATTTACAGCCCAGCTGCAGTTATTCACATTTGCTCAAAGAGGTTCTCAGCACTCTTTGGGATCCACCCATCACACAAACAATGATTTAAACCAAATGAAAACAAAACAGTGACTCACTCCTGATTCTTTCCTTCAGGAAGAACGAAATGAAATAATCTGGTGACTACATGGGACTTCTCCAGCATTTTCATTTTCAGAACCTCTGAACAGTGTTCAAAGAATCCACAGGAAAAATCAACAACAAAGAATCCACAGGATTTAATCAACTCTGCACATACAGGGCTGCTCATGTACCTGACAGAAAAGCTGACCACTCTAAGTACACTATATGGTCCCACAGGGGGTTATTTTGATTATTTTTTTTCCTTGTAGCAGCATTTTTTAATTTATTTTTTATTTTATTGAAGTACAAATATCAATGAGATAGTTTGATATGTATTAATTTATTGAATCCGCAAGACAGATTCAATAAATTAATACATATCAAACTGTTTTCACAATGTTTTGGTATCGTACAAGGTGCATACATGATATACTTACAGACATCATTATAGCAGATGTCTCTAATCAGTAAATTAAGAGTGTAGCTGTTTACTTATTTTTTAATATCTGAATTATATCACAGATTCAATAATTAATACTTTCTACCTTATTTTCCTAGTGGTTGTCCATAGTACTAGAAGCTGACATAATATCCTGTCCAACCACCATTAGTGCAAATCTTGCCTCCCATAGAATTTTGTAGAAGCACGGCATTATGTATCCCAACTGTACTGTCCATACACACACATTATGATTCTTCCTTTCTATATCCCTTCCTTTGTCTACACCTGTCAAAGATGGGCATTCTATTGTCATTCAACCAACTTAGGTGCCGGAAGTCAGTGACACAATCCAACACAGTCCAGCATTCCACAACAATAGTGAGTTATCTGAAGAAGTTGTCGACCATAGCCATTTACAGCTTAACTTATTATTATGGCCCCCCAGTATATACCTCATTTTCATACTTTTCTGCTGGATGGTTAAGAACTAGATAGAGCAAGACCTATATACCAAAACATGTAGTTTTTGTTTCTGATGAGGTCAGTGAAGTCACCTCAGGGTTTATCTTGTAATCCTGTACCTTACTCTGTAGATCCTTTGTCTGTGTCATCCACGTGGATGAGTCACGGCCAATGCTTGACTAGTTTGCTCTTTGTGAGAGCCTGAGAGAAGGTTTTCTCTCCATGTGACTCTCCCCAGGCACCCTATAGAACATCAATCTCTTTCCTCTGTGATTCCATAATCTCCTTGTTCAGAAAATTTGGGGCTCAACTGAGTTTCATGATGTTACAGTACAGGTTCTCCTATGTCCTAAGTCTTCACTGATCTTGAAAGCCTACGGCCAAAAAGTTGGCTGGCCTTGTGGCTCTTCTATTTCTCCAATTTTGATCTGTGAACTTAAGTTGTTAACCATCCAGAAGAAAAGCTGACTAGTACCCTGCAACATATGCCATTCATTTTGCCCTATCTGACTCAATTGTTTTTAGTTGTTGTTGTATTGTATTTCTTCTTTTGACTTCTTATACTAGGGAGACTACATGGTATTTGCACATTTGTGTCTCATTTATTTCACGTTAGTATATGTTCAAGTGGCATCCACTTCAATATAAATGCTTCAAGTTTATCATTCTTTATACCTGAGTAATACTCCATTATATAGAAATACCACATCTTTTTCAACCATTCCTCATGTGACGGACATCTTGGTTGTTTCCAAGATTTTGCTATCACAAATTGTGCTGCTACTAACACAGGTACACATATATCACTATGATATAATGTTTTCATTTCCTCTGAGAAAATTTCCAGTAGGGGGATAACCAGCTTGAATGGGATTTCCAGTCCTACTCTTTTGAGGAGTCTCCATACTGATCTCCACAATGGTTGTACCAGTCTACATTCCCACCAGCATTTTGATTATTTAAAAGTCCTAAAAACCACTGTCAAAAAGCAATGAAGTCCTGCTCAGAAGAGACAAAATTAAAGCCCTGACTCTTCATATTCTACTTCTTATTATTTATTTTTAGTCAATAATAAAATGTTTGTCTGAGGAGCACTTACCTCATTGTCCGACTCCACAAGAACTTGATCGTATTCACTAAGCGCTACTAGAAACATGATTGAGGTGACGTTTTCAAAGCAGTGTATCCATTTTCTTCTCTCTGATCTTTGGCCCCCTACATCGACCATTCTGCAGAGTTAACAATATTCATATTAATAGTATGTAAAGAAAAAATTAAAAACATCAGTATAAATACAGCATCACTTACACAAACAATGGTTCTCCAAGTCAACTAATACAGTATTTGACTATCTAGTAATTTTCTGTTACCTACAGAAAATTAGGACATTCTGAGCAATAAATCATTTTGGTGATTATTTAAAAATTACTATATGTATACACATAAACTTGTAATTTTGTAAACAAAATCTTTATCTAGGCCAAGCAAGATAGTAATTTCATTTCATTAAGCACTGAGGAGTCAAGAACAAAAATGAGTCTTATTTGTGTTAAATCATAATGACAAATCCTAAATTTTTCCTATAACTCAGAATAAAGATCCTCATATATTTCTTGAGGATAAAAGGAATGGCCATGTTTTAAGATGTAAGATTTTACACATCTCAGCAGCGTATGATGCTTCAAATATATGCAAAGGTGACCCTGTTTATCATTCATTAGTACAATAAATAATTTTGAGGTTTTTTCCCCTCTAGTATCAGAAATAATTTAGGACAGGCCCACCCATGTCAAGTAAGTTGGTATAATGAGCCTTGTGCACAAACCAATTTGTTAGCCTGCACAAAACGAAGTATAGTATAATATATCAAGATGCTATAAGACAGCCTGATGTGGTGGCACACATCTGTAATCCTGGTACTAAGGAGGCTGAACGAGGAGCATGGTCATGAAGTTAAGGGCAGCCTGAACATAGCAAACCTGTTTCAAAAAAGTACAAGATGCCACACAGAGACAGTCATTTTTTTTTTAACACATGAGCTCAGTCAGTGACCATTCAGATATTAACACTGACATCAATAAAGGTGCATGCTTTCATATATACGAAATTTTCTAACAGTGCCTAAAATCAGTATTTCAATTGTTGAACCTATCACTTCACTGAAATGTACATGTTCACAGGAAAACATTCAAAATGACAGGTTTAGCTATAGAAGTTCAGAGTACGCCTCTTTAGGCCTTTGCTGAAAATGGTAGTTGCTCCTGGTATTTTGCTGTCTAACATAATTAAGCCTAAACTAAGAATTTCAGCAACTTTTAGTAACTGCTTCCATAGGTTTCAAAAGCATGAAAGAAATCTGTGGGGGCAAATTAATGGTTCAAAGAGACCTTCTCTAATGCCCTCATGTGTACAATGCACTGTCCATTTACATGAACCCCTCCTCCACAGTCCTGTCACACTGCACCCCACAGGACACTTCTCATGGTGGAGGAAAGCCTACCTGTAGTCACGAATGCTTTTACTGTAATGACAAAATGTGTCCTTCAAAAGTTGGCCCACAGAATATGGGAAAACTAAGATACAATACTAATTTGGTTCAGAACTAAGTGTGAAGTAATTGAATATTAAAGTCCCCATGAAATACTATGTGAATTCTCAAAATATTCTATAATATGGTTTAAAAAGGGAAGAAGCTTGGGTGTTTCAAAGTTAAGATCTCTAAATGTTACGAACATTTAGATGTAAATAATAGCATATGGCAGTTCTCCAGCCATTTTACAGATGAAAAAACTAAGGCTCAGAAACAGTTTCAGAATTCCACTGATCTTATGGTGTATATCTTTTAGAGCAATGTAAAACAGCCAGATTGTCCACAAGTGCAAAGGATGATTTAAAAATGGTACTCTGGCAAAAAATGATGGCATGTCGATTACTTAGGCACACAGTTGGCAAAGCTGTTGAGCAACTCACTTCCTAACATGATATTGTACACATCATGTCCAGGGAGTGGCTCTCCTGAGGCGTACGTATGTGCAACTCTAAGACAGACTCACCAGTTTCATTTCTTTTTTTTTTTTTTTTAAATTCCTTTATTTATTACAGTGTCTCGCTAGAGATCACGGATTCTTTTTTCGCGGGGTTGGGGTGTGAGCTCAGCCGGCCCTGCGGGGAGGGGCTGGCATGGCATGTGGTGCTGGGGCTCGAACCGCGGTCCCTGGGAGGCGCTCTAGACCGCTGAGCTATCTTGCCAGCCCCAGTTTCATTTCTTAAATCACCATGTGACTTGTATCCTAACAGTACAATGGAATGATTGTGTAATAACAGTAAATAATCACTATTTTTACCATTTTTCATTTTAAGAAAAAAATAGAACATCTGTTGTTGAAGTATTATTCAGACACAACAATAGCAGCAAAAGAGGAGGTAATATGTTTTCATCCTATTTTGCTACTTACATTTAGACTAGGATAATTAATTCATTTTCAAAACCATGAATTTTGAAGAAAAAAAAGTCAAGAAACTTATGTTTTACTGCTACTGAAAAATTTTGTGTTGGTGCCAGGTAATGTGGAGGAAATATTAACACAAACTTTTGAAAACATAATTTCTATTATGATAGAGTCATAAGATCATGTCTTACATAATTATAAAAATTACCCATTATTCTTACAGTTTCATGATGAAATAAACAGTAACACTGTTAAAATGACTAATTTTCTGATGTATCATTATACAACTCAGGCTGGCCTTGAACTCACTTTGTGTCCCAGGTTGGCCTTAAACTCAAAAGCACTCCTCCTGCTTCAACCTCCTGAGTGCTGGGATCACAGATGTGCCCAGAAGTTCAGTAACTGATTTTGCTTCACCATCAACAAACTAAGGTATCATTAACTGCTTGGTAAGTTAAATTGACAAGAAGCCCCTGAATATATTCTCCTTTTACTTCTCTTTCAGAGTATATTATTTTATTTGTTTCCAACGATAACAACTCAAGTAATGCTATGTTGTTTTAAACCCTACACTTGATCTCAATATTTACAGAGTTCATCAAATGTATTCAAGTCATAAAAACAGAAAAAATCTCATGGATTCAACTATTACCTGAAAATGACACTTTGTAAGTCAAATGGGTATTCGATGATCCCTGTAGTGGGGACTCGAACTCTTAGCACATCTTGTTGCGTAGGCAGGTAGGAAGGATCAGCTACACGGTCCAAGTCATTCAGATAGCTAAGGAGGGAAGACACAATGAGAATGTCAGTGCCATAATCACTCCAAATCCATGGAAAGGGAAGGGCCTCATGAATTATAAGAAAAATGAAGGAAAAATATGAGAAAGAGGTAGAAAAGTTGGGGTAACAATGACAAACCCAATCTTCATTACATAAAAGCAGGTTATCTTTCTCTGGGTTATTTATTCACCACATTTCTCATTTTTTGTCTATTATAGAACCCATAAAAAAAGGTGGGAGAGAAAAAGGTTAACAAATTCAAATTATATTATCTCCTACATTCAGCAGGTGTGGTCCGTAAAGCAGGGGTTTAAAACAAATGGTTCTAAACATTTATACAAATTTATTTGTATAAATAAACAGATGACAAAGTTACATATCAAGTCAAGAAGTTCTTCTTCTTCTTCTTCTTCTTCTTCTTCTTCTTCTTCTTCTTCTTCTTCTTCTTCTTCTTCTTCTTCTTCTTCTTCTCCTCCTTCTCCTCCTCCTCCTCCTCCTCCTCCTCCTCCTTCTCCTTCTTCTTCTTCTTCTTCTTCTTCTTCTTCTTCTTCTTCTTCTTCTTCTTCTTTTTGTATTTTAGGGAAGGTTCTGCAGGGTGTTCAGGGTCTTACTATTAGATTGGACTCAGTGATTTGCCTGTTTACAGCCTCCCAAGATCTGGGATTACAGATACACACTACCACACACAGTCTCAATTGGCACCCTGCAGATGGGGCTGGCACAACAGGCCCAGGATCAAACCCCAGGCCCCTGAACGTGTTTGTAGGCACTTTAATCTGCTGAACTATTTGACCAGCCCAGATGTTTCTTCTTTGTAGCACATGGAAGTCTTTTCTTGTAATGAAATTCCTTATTCCCCTAAGAGAAGACAGCAGAGTACTCTGGCTTAAATTCTGCCCAAAGTCTAAGTCATTCATGATTATTGTGAAGCCACCAAACTTGTAGTTACTACAGTAGTAATACATAAGGTCAGATAGTCTCAGCACTGAGGTTCACAACTTTAAATTTCTCTGGTCATCATAATTTTCTATTCTCTTACACTTTTTATTTGGAAATAATTTAGACTCACAAGTAACAAAAATACAGAAAATTTCCCTCTACCTTTCTCCCATCTTTTTCTAATAATATCTTATAAAACCAGGTAACTGATATTAATATAATATCACATTATTAGCTACATTTATTTTGAGTTCACTCATATGCATGCATGAGTATATATGTATATATCAGATATATGCATGCATCTAGATTTGGAGTATTTAGTGCTGAGAGTGTTAATCACATGTGGAGGTTCATGCAATCACTACCACAGTCAAGAAACTGCCTTGTTTTATCTACCAACTTCAACCCTTGAAAGCTTCTTGTGTGCTCCACACTGGTACAATTTTGTATTACCAAAATCTTCTACTTAATTCTTAAACTTTCCAACAGTAAGCCTCATTTGCAAAGTTGAGAATAATGTAACTGCATAGAACTGATAGCCAGGTGAAAATGACTGTTGTAACTGTTATCATTTTGATTTTCAACATGCTTTCCTCTGCCCTCTTCAGACACATGTTTCAAAACTGTGTGTGCACGAAGTCACTAACTTGTGACTAAGGTTTACAAACAACTGAACCATTATTAGAAATGCAAGGTGTCAGATATAGCCTTCAGCTCCTTTGTGATCCGAAACAAGCCAATGAATCCTGAGATATGTAACAGAGATGCTGCTGCATAGAAAATACAAGCAGCTACAATGCAGATACTGTTCTCAGTTGATGTCATCTGCCTAGGGTAAGGGTTCTGTCTTAGCCATTTTTATTTCTGCCTTAGTGCCAAGGAACTAGTACTTAATGAACATATGTTGGATGGGTGGATTTGCTACACTGTGCTTTATTGTAGCACTAAATTCCATTCTTACTAATGGTGTTTCCATATCTTAAATTTGAGACTTCAGTGTTAAAGGGAAATATGATGTTAGTTTGTAAGATTCTGGAATCATAAAGTAATGGTGCTAAGTCTGACTTGAGCTCTTTGGTAATGTATCAATCTTTTAAGAAAAAGTGTATCAGCCTAGAAATTCCCAGTGCAAAGCAAATAATTCATAGTGGAAAACCCTTATGTTGAACACATTAGTGATTCACTAGTCATCTGTTAGCATTCTACTGACTAATTAGAATCAACTGAGAAAATACATAAACATGACTATACCCAAGATTTTAGTCAATTATTTGGCATGATCATGGAGCTGTCTGATAAGGTTAATAACTTACTCATACTGAACTCATACTCTGAGTTGATCTATATCCCATTCTTTAGGTAAACTAAGCCCATCACATATTTACAGAGTCAACTGGCTACTTTATACCAACTGAGTTTTCTGGTACCTTCATCTAAAAAACCTGAAGATAAATTCTGAAGTCCATAAAAAGCACCATTAATTTAACTATTATACAAAATAACTTACTTCAGGTAAAGCAAAGAACTTCAAAACTACACTGGCAAGCAGACTCTGAAAATACACTGTCCACTTTTATGTACTTACTGCTATACACAAAAGTTAGAACAAAGGATTGCTAATTCTTGTATATACAGCACTTACTGTGACGTAAAGACAAATTGTGGTTTTTCTGCTTCCTGAAGATAAGCCAAGTAGATCACTCACTGCTATTCATTTAAAAACAGGCATGTGTCTACAAGAACTGAAAGTGCCAGCACATGCCACTGGGTGTGGTGGCATGCGCTGTAATTCTGTGGTGGTGACTGTCGTGCAATCAGACCACCAGTTTGATCCCAGCCCATACCACTAGACAAGATCCTGTCTCAAAAGGGAAGGCTGAGCTGAATATCTATTATCACAAAGGCAAGAAGGTGGCTAGGATTTACTTTAGGTAAGGCCATGGGGTTACAATCTTTGGGGAAAAAAAGCATGTAAGGTGGGAAACTATTACATTACACAGCAGGAGCAATGATAACTAGAAGTAGGCCCTGAGCTCTCCGGGAAATATTTGGAGAAGGTGGAACACAAGGGCTACATGTGCAAATGTAAAACCACATGCAAGGGCTCAGAGGCTACTCTCAAAAAACTCCATGAACAAAGGGTCCTACTCAGATATTACCTAATTTTGTAAAACATCCACACTGTAAGAATACTCTTTATTCTTTTTAATTCCTTTTCAGTGGCAGTACAGTTTACACAGAATAACAGCACTGAGTATGTGCAGCTTTGCAGGGTCACAGAGACTGCTCATGTCATGGTACCAATGTATTTCACTGTAATGTTCATATTTCAATGTTCTTCAAAGATATTCCATAAACTTCTAATTTACTTGAAAATGACAGTTCATGCTCAACTTTCTTCTTTCCTTTGCCTCAGTTGAATGATGAGGAGAAAAGCTTCCTTTACTTGGTGTAAAAAGTTAAAATTAATCTAGTTTAGTAGAAAAACTTTCTGAAAGGAACCATAGCCAACTCTGCTATTTCCAGTACACATCACATAGGGCATAACCCAAAATAAGGCAAAGAAAAAGAAACCAACAACAGATTCTTCAACCAAACAGTAGACATACACACTACTTTTCTCCCAGTGGAAGATCTGGGTGGCTACCCAGGACTGAAGGTACAATTTGTGGAGCAGATAAAGCACAGAGGTGACCAATGACTATCATTTTTTCACTGCCAAAGAGGAGGAGCTGGTGGCAAAGAAGCTGCTTGCAGAACCAGTGATTCGGCCTGCTTTCCCCACAATGGGCTCATGGGACTCAAAGGATGAATTTACAACACCTTCTGAGAAAAGTTAATAGAAAAACCTCTGAACTATACCTTCCATTAAAGTATTACATATTTTGAAGGACTACTAGTAGAATCCTGGGGTGAGGTTGTACTGCATTATGCATTTAACCTTTTAAAAGGAAACATCAAGGTCTGAACAAATTTATATTATAAGGTAAATTCTGAGTTAATTATAGTCATAATTTGTTTTGAGGGAATAGTTCTGAGTGGTTGCTGAGGTCATTCTTAGGGTGTTGCTATGGCAACAGGCTCAGGTACATTTCCAAGGCACTGTCTGTGTAACAAGTGGCTGATGTCAGGGAGACAAAGTTGACATGGTGTACATGGGATTTAATTATCTAGAAGACAAACCATGTTTAGGAATACATTTAGACAGACCTTTCACTGGTTTAAATTCACCTTATTTCAATTCCTTTATGGGGTACAACTTTTTATTGCACTGACACATTTAACAAATAATAACTTATAGAGGGTAATAAAAGAATTCAACATTTGTCCACGTATGTTTGCCAGGTCAGTTATGGTTCTCAAACTCAGTGGTAAGGTGCCTAACAGCTTTGTTCATGGGTTTATCATGAACTCTTGGCTGAGGGGCTGGGACATACACAGCAGGTGCACAGTATGCCTCTCACAGCTGTTCTCTGGAAGGGCTGCTAATAGTTACAAAGGCAAGTTTCATTCTTTGGGAGGAAACATAAGAGTATGGGAGGTTGTTAGCTACTCATCTTTTTGTATTCACCATGGGGTTATTACTAGTTTATATTATTATGTAAAAACTAAAGTCTCAATTAAAACGCCTCTGACAAATTTAAAGACAACACAAAAAGAAAACACTGGCTTATCTTCAGTTAGGAGGCAGATGTACTTCCTAGTCTTTTTTAGGTGCTAGCTAGCAATGGATAGAATTTATATGTTCATCTTGTACCTGTTGGAGACAGGCTTTTGAGCTTTCAAGTTCTGTCTAATCCAGTACAAACTGCAGAGGTGGCACCTCAAAACAGACATTTCTGATATCATCTCTTTAATGAAAAGAATACATTTTGATGATTTTTCTGTGAAAAATGAGGCAAAGAGGGGCCTGGATAGTAATATTTTGACACCTCTTTTGCACTGCTAAGAAAATGCAGAGTCATCTGGAGTTTAACAACATGTTTGACCAAATTAGGGTAATTTTTTTTTCCGGTATGTGGGATTAGATTTAGGACCCTGCACTAGGAAAAGGGCTATATAAAAAGAAGAGTGCTAGTGATTTAGTTCAATGGCACAGCACCTGCCTGGCAGGTTTGAGTTCTGGGTTCATTTTTCTTGTACATTAAAAAAAACACAAAAGGTGAAACAGAGTTTATCAGGAATGGAATAAAGGTTGTTATGTTTTGGATACAGTAATCTACTGGGCATTTGTTTTCATAATCTCTAAATTTTGCCAGTAATCCACAAAATATCCTTCTGTAGTACAACTAAGTTATACAACAAAGATGAAGAAATCATGCTATTTAGTTTATATTCTGTAACCACTACCTTTTTTCTATATTTAACTTCTGGATCATCTCTGGCTGTAAAGAAATAAATTCAGAAAGAGCTATAAACCACAACATTAACTGACTAAAAATAATTAGAAAAGCTTTGTAACAGTTTGTCAGTAACAGCTTTGGAGTTGAACTTCAAGTTTAACTTATGCTCCCATTTGTCATGTAGTGAAAACTTATTTTAAAAATCTTTTTAAATCTAAAAAGGAATACCTGTTACCTTTGACTGGAAGGATAACTGAAATCTAAACCAAGTACAGCATAGAAATTAAAAATTCAAGTGATTTTTTTTAAAAAATGAAGGAAACACAGAACAAAATTTAGAGACATGACAAGCAAAATACACTGACAAATAGGAGTAAAAAAAAAAATTAAATAAAAGAATTTTTCAAATCTCAGTAATTATACCAAAAGAGAAAAAATGGGTAGTAAGTAAGAAAAATAAATTGTTGATATTTGGTGCAAATCCAACTATACCTTCAATTTAATAAGATGAATGAGAACGGCAGTGCCATCAGGTATGGGCTGGGTGCTCTCCAACCTTTGTGTAAGGGCCTCCCATGGCCAGGCTGCATTTATAAAGTTTTGCAGTTCAAGTTCAATATTAAGATGAAGTTACGGCATAGAAAATTATTCTGGGTAGGTTTTCGCATTTTTAATTATTAAAAAGAAGGTCAGTAAAACTAGGTCAACTTCATTTAAAAAAAAATTAAGACCTCATTGTGAGAGGAACAATCTTCAGGGAGTTGAAAGCTAGATCATGCCATTAGATTATATGTGACACTGAAAGACGGGAAGCTAAGGAGAAACCAGAAACACATGGTTTTTGTACAGCTGCTGTATGATCACAAAGATCCAAGAGAAAAAAGTAATAATAAAATAAAATAAATGAACTTAAAAAAAAGAAAAAGCAGCAGCAACAGTAACAGTTCTACAAAACTGCTCTTCCAAGCATAGAGGCAAGTGGTTCTGGCACGTGACCCCGCCAAGCCCTATGCTCACGGGGCAGATCTCTGAGCTGCGCCGGTCCGGGTTTGGCAGTGAGAGAGAGGTCAGCCGTACAGAGTTCCATGAACATTACCGTAAACACCTCCATCTCCAAGGTACTCATTCAGCAAAGGGCAAATCAACTTTTTTTTTTTTTAACCACTGGGTATACCATGATTATAGAGTTCAGTCACTTGTTATAGGCACTTTGTTTATAAAAGGTAAACTTTTCAGATAAAATTCCAGGTTTAAAGGAAAGGCCACCCAATTCTAGCAGTTGTCATAATCTCAGATTTATGAAAACTGTTCAATGTAAACTATTCTGTGGGATGAAAATCTTAAGAGATCATGTATTTCAATTTTCCTTTACTAAACATCTAAACCAATCCACAAGCTCAGATTTTTAAAATTATCTTTTAAAGAGATCCTATCACTGTCTTTGTGAAATAGTTTCAGTATCTTATGAGTCTAATGAATGAAGAGGGAATAGCTATCCTTGAGCCCATGAAGGCCATGCTCTGACAGGGCTAGGACTGGGCTCACAGTAAGTTCTTAAATGTGTTGCTCAAGCATCTTGTAATTAAAAATGAAGTAAATCAATTTGATGGTGTATATCGATATTCCCAGCAATACAGGGATGCTGAGGCAGGAGAATCACTTAAGCCTAGGAATTTGGACAACATAGTGAGATCCAAATCTCTTAAAACAAACAAACAGAACAACAAAGACACAGATTGAAATTGAAGAAGGTCTTTTTAAACTTTCCTGTTTGGCTTTAATATTTTATTCACCTTTCATATAACTCTCCAAACTATTGACTAGTTCTGACATAGTTCTAAAATACATCAAGAAATACAGAAGATTGCTTTTTAATTCGCGTGGCCTGCCTTGAAATGAAATAGTGAAACAGAATGCACAGTTAATTTACACATCCTTACTGAGGATCTGTTATATGATGGATTCTAGTGCAACGTGTGTGTTGGATAAAAGGGTGGGCATATGGAGCTAATACAAAATATGTAAAAATATATTATTTGCCCTTAGGGACATCAGACTATCTGGGAAGCAAAGATAGCACAGATGAATCAATTAAGAAACAATTAAGTGCCAAATTGTGAGCTGCTAACTGAATGCAATAAGAAGGAAGAGATGATTATGAACAGAAGTCACTAGAGAATAGTGTGTGGTGGGGGTGGTAGGTGTAGAGAGAACAGAGTTTGAACAGGCAGAAAAGAGGTAAGAGAGATGGGAAGAAATTACAAAAAAGCATTGACTTTCCTTATTATTTTATTAGTCACTCATCAGTTTTTATTGAAATTTCACAATAATCTGGACATTTGCTTAGCACAAGAGTGAAGTATAAGAAAAAAAGAAAAAGGTAAGAATCCTGTCCTTAAAGAGACTGTGCTCTGGCAGTGAGGCGACTGTTCACTATGGGCCACACAGGGGTTCTGATGACAAGTCGAGTTAGCTGTGACCAGGTCAGACATTTAAGTGAGTCTTCCTTGGTCACACTACTTTAACTTGGATACAGCTTCTGTAGAATCAGAGCCTTCCAGTTGGACAAGGATGCCCAGGTCCTAGGGAGCTATTCATCCTAATGTACCTCGAATTAATTGCAAATCAAAATTGGAGTAATTCTTGACATTGGAAAGGCAGGGTGATAATGAGCAAGCACATCAGTGTTATTAGATCAGGGGCCACAGGTTGCTGGGTGTCAAAACGGAAGCTGCATGAGCTTCCGAGTTGTAAGACAACACAGACAGGTTCCTAGGCTTGCCTGTTACTGGAGGTGGCAGTCACCTAGTCAGGCACATGTTGCAGTAGGCTCTGACAAAAGCCTGTCAATCCTATCTTCATTTCAACTGACTGCTAACCAGTTACAGCATGGAAATAAATATTACATGAAGTAAATCATAACACAAGAGGTACAGTGCTTTCACTCAGAGGCCAAATCAACTCAGTGAGTATTTCTAGTCATCTGCACCATCTGTAGTACTAGATATTCTTTTATGGCATTTAAGAGATACCGCCAAGGAATACAATCTACAGCACTCTATGCTCCCTTTCCACCAAAAGTCGCATCATGCAAAACAATGGGGAAGGAATGCAGGCCATCCATCAAAGTCTTAAACTAGTTTCCTATAAAAATGGTGAAAGCAGAGTGTTATTTGTATTTCAATCTTCATGTTCTAAAGAAGGAAATTTGAAATTAGATAGACAGATAGATAGATATAGACACATATAGATATCTAGGGATATTTTAGGCTTTGTGAGCCACACAGTCTCTGTTCTATCTGATTCTGTAGTTGGGTACAAAAGCATAAAAGAATGTCCACAGCTGTGTTACCATAAAACTTTATTTATAAAAATAGGCTGGGGCCACCTACTGTATAGTGACTGCAACACAGGTTTAAGCTAGATCCATCATCATCCTCACTAAAGACTGTGAAGAGCCTGTAAGAGACTAAATTAACAGAAGAAGCAAAGTTCTGCCAACATCAGTTAACAAACAAAAGCCAGTTTCCCATACCCAGCAAGCCTTTGGACAAACTGTGGGAATGGAAAACAAAAGCCAACTTTAACTCCTTTCCCCTATGTTGTTTTCTACTGCAGAATAGAGAATAGTTAAGCATATCTAAGCCTTTTTCATCCCTGTGATACCTTTTTTCATCTCTGTGAGACACAAGCATCCCGAAAAGGAAATAAATAATAAGACCTTTAAAACCATCAAGTTCACTGTCAAAGACAAGTACAGGGGTTTTAACTTTATTCTACTGTTGCAAAATGTAGTTGAAGATGTGGCTCATTAAATGACAAAATTAGAATAAACGTAAATAAATCATTCAAGTGAAAAATGGTACTCCATGTTATTCAAGATCAGTGCCCTCTTTTACAATACAGAGAGCAGCTCTTCTAATTTAACCATGTCATTTCTCTATTCATTATATTTGCAGATAATTTTGAGGGTGTCAGACTTTCACTTGGCTGCATAGGATAACAACTTCTCCAATAGAAGCAGCAGATTGCAATGGAATTAAGGAACTTTAATTTAGAAGAGAATTACGTATTACATACTATGCCTAGGGAAAGTGAGGTTTAATTAGTTACAAGCTCTAGGAGGTGGTAAGCAGCAGCAGAAATTACATCCACAGCTGAATCTTGATCCAGTAATGTCACTGTACAATCATCTTTCCTGATTTCAAAAACCGGGAGCATGCTTGCAAGTTGATTTACCATCAGATAAAGAAAAATTTCACAATAGCCAGGAGAGCTAAACAACTTACACCAATCTTCAAGTATCTGGCTCATTAGGTAGTAACTCAGGTGGATGTGTTACCTTACTTTGAAGCTCTTGTGTTTTAAATTCAACATGGCATAATCAGATTCAAAAATGTAAACCTGAGGCTATAAAGAAATGCCAATGTTCACCTGTGCCAAAAGGCCAGTTTCTTCTATATTTTGAACTTACAGTCTCACGTGGAAATTTCAAAGTGTCTGACTTCTCTGAAGGGGACCTTAGTAAAGTAAGATTAGAGATTATCTGATCTCTTAAATCGGTCTTTATCCAAAACCTACAGTGTGAAGACTTTTGTTTTAATGTATGACAGCGTGACTGCGATTTTTCTGTTCTATGGCTGCAATTAGGGAGCTTTTAGCACTGCAGTCAAAGAACTCATTTACCCTGATGTCTCAGCACACTAACATGGGTGGTGAGCCCAGAAAAAAGGAAAACCCACAGCCATCTGCTTATTGAGCTCTTTATCTAAAGATATACACAGCCCTCAGGCTTTTTATCAATAATAATAATAAAAAAATAAAGACAGCTACAAAGTCTCCAGGATCTTAGAATGTTCTCTCCTCTTCATTATATAGATTTAGAAGCACATATCAAATTAAAGCTAATTATAAATTTATCTGAAACTGTTAATCCATTTTGTGCAATTTTTTATCTCTTTGTTTCTGCCACTGCTGCTTGTCCTTTGAGCCATCTGATTGCATATTCTGTTAGCAAGTTGCCTAAGCAAAGCAAAAGTAGGGAAACTCAAATCATTTTACTGTGTCCTTAATATTGGCTCCAATAAAACCGGCAGCAGAGGTGTGGTACTAAAAACTGCAGGTTAAGATGTAGAAATAACTTTTTTCTTTTGTATTTTTGACAGGGTGTACAAGGTGTACAGGGTCTCACTGCATAGGATCTGACTCGTAGTGCTCCTGTTTACAACATCCCAAGTGCTGGGATTACAGGTGTGTGCCACCATGCCCAGTCTCAATTGCTATCTCAGTGGGCCCCGGGGGTGGGGCCAGAATGGCAGGCCTGGAAATGAATTCTCAGCCCTGGTGTCTGCCTAAGCAGGTGCTTTAATCCGTTAAGCTATTTGGCTGGCCCTAGAAACAACACTTCTAAAAGATCTGTGTGGAACATCTAAGTTAATATGAGTAATGGACACTTAGCTAAACATGTTTAAGTTCTGATGAGAAAATCAAAAACTTTCTGGGTTTTCCAGTAATTTTGTTATAATTGTTCCTCTCAACCTTAAAAATATGAAACTACCTATAAACAACATTGATTAATAATCATTCATGGGGACCTTTTATAAAACAGCTACCCACAGATATTTATCTTTTAGTCTATTATCTATCCTTCTATCTATGTAACAACTATTAATTAACTATTTATTTTCAATCCATCCCTGTGTGAAGTTTTACTTCACAATGATAAAAGCTTAGGCTCTGGAATAAGCAAATTTGAATCAGATACCTACTCTTATCACTTGTTACTTGTGTGGCCACAAATGAGTTACTCAGTCTTCCCAAGCCATACATTCTTCCTATCAGAAGAGGGTGATAAGAAATTGCACCACTCTGCAAATTCCCAGTTTAGGCCTGCCACTTGACTGAAATAGCAATTACTTCTTTCTCCAAGTATCCTGGTTTGGATAATAAGTTACTAACATTACCATCTTATTTATTTAGTCCACACAACAAATTACTGATCTTAAATGAAGGACTTAAACATACATCTTTCCATTACAAAACATACAGTACCTTCTATTTCACAGAACAGTGGCCATACAAACCAAGTGAAGCAGGTAGAAAATCGTTCTTATACAAACTCTAATCAATCAGACAAAGATTACCAACTAGAATTAAAAGCATCAGGTGAAGAGGTGATGGGAACTTAAGACTGCTGAGTGACAAAATAATGTCTCAAGAGAGAAGAATACAGCTTTACAATCAACAGAGAGGCCACTACCCTCATAGTGTGGTAAATCTACCAGTGATGTGTAAGCCAGCATATGACATCACATTAATGCTTTCTAGTAACTATGTTTATCCTGAACACAATCAAGTATTTAATGAAATTTCTAGTTTATAGTAAATCTGTGGGACAAAGGAGTAACTAAATTGTACTATGAAGTCATCAGACAAATCTAGGCCAATCTTTTTCAGCCACTAAAATGACAATTCTCTAGTCAAGGAGCTTTAAGAGACAAAACAACCAGATTCAATGTATAGTCCTAAAAATCAACCACTGTTAAAAGACATTTTGAAAGACTTTGGGAAATCTGAATATTAACTCGGTATAGAATAAGAAGAACTGATTATTAATTTTATGTACAATATTTTATAAGGAAATATATATTAAATGTCTAAGGGTATAAGGACAAGTTCTAACATTACTTCAACAATAAAAATATGGTTCAAGAATCAGTTGTATATATACACAGTAGGTATATATACCTACATATATGAAATTCAGGAAATCAGCTTCTCCCTGTTCCACTAAGGAACAGTTGAACTATTTAAAAAATAATTACTTGAGAATTTTAGATCAGTCTCAGCCATATGGCCCACCTCACAGTCTGGCTCTCTCATAAGGAACAATCAACAAGCAGGCCTATTTCTAGGGTGGACTCAGCCTGTATTGGTAGAATTCTAAGCTTTCTGAGGGTCCAAGCTAACCCTTTGCCATAAAGCAACATCTAATTCATTCATGTCTTTAAATCCAGAAATCTATCCTACAGGAATGTCATTGGAGGTGATAGAGGTTTATCTCAAGAACACAGTAGACAGTGAAAATGTGAGGACCCATCCTTGGGACAGGTACACCAGATTCCTTAGTAAGGAACCTAACCCTGGTAAGCACATAAGTATTAGATTTTGGAGCTCTAATTCCCATCTAGAAAACGCCTCCACAAAGATAATAACTATAGATAATACTCAAAAGTGAAAGAGATTGGGAGGGAAGAAACAGGATTTAAAATAACTAAAGACAGATAGTAGGAGGAAAACAATGAGGTAAAATAACTGAAAAATATAACTTTATAATGATGTATTATTTAGTATCACAGTGTCAAAGTGAGAAGTGAAAAAAGAGTTGAAGAGAAGTAGAGAGAATTAAAAATAAGGTAGAGGAGTAAAGAAGTGAGAACACACTGAGCAGGAACAGAGGAGGATTGGTAAAACAGCAGTGACATCAAAGAGGGAAGAATTTTGAAATGGCAAATAAAACAGAAGGAGAAAGGCAGAAGGAAGCTAAAAACAGACAGTTGGTCAAAGGTAGAGATGGCAGAGAAGAACTGAATGCATCTTTTCCATCTCTGTACTCAAGAGAAACTTATATTGTAAGGGTGCAGGAGGTAGAGATAAAGAGGGAAAGGAGAAAGGGAGACTGGGTAGAAAGATGAATGCAAGGGAGCAGACAGCAGGAGAGATTGGGAACAAGAAGGGCAGTGAAAAATATAGAAGGAGAAAGAAGAGACGGAAAGAATATAGCACATATTTCAGAAACACAAACACACAGAGCTACTTAAAGACCTAAAAGAATATTTTATGTCTCATGTCAGAATTATGTGATTCAAACTTACCACAGGAATACAAGAAGAACAATATTTCTATGGCTCACCTAAAATAAAACTGATCTGATTCAAATGCTTGGAAAAGCCACATCATAACTACTAGAAAAGCAACATATAGCCCCTGGGCCATCAATGCAAAGAGAGATCCAATCAGCCCACTGGGACTCATGTTTCCCAAGATTCAGCTATCATCTACCAGGTCACTTTATCATATGAACTGGCTTTCAGCTGCTAAGTATTTTCCACTCATTCTCTGTCTGCCCAGAACCAAAACACGAGGCAAGTGCTAGTTAACATATATATATATATATATATATATAATGAGGCACCATTTTTTAGGTGCCTGATTATCTGGATTGCTGACTACACTGATTAATATAATGACTGCTAAAATTTGCTTTCTTTCTGTTAAACAAGATTTAATCTAAAGAATCAACAGCTCTCTTTAGGGCACAGATCTTCTCAGGATATAGGAATTTCATAGCTTATAAAATAATTCTAGTATGACTGCAAAATTAGACTCACAATTTTCATGCAAAAGAAAACCTATCCATCAACCTAATAGTGGTTCTGAAAAAGCAATCAAGGTTCTGGGTCTAAAAACTGGCAACTAGGAAGTTTTATATTTGAGGAAGCCATAATCAAATGTAGTTTTGTTTGCAATTTCTAATGTGTGTAGGTGTATTCTAGCACATGAATACGATCTTATCAAAATTTGTATAAAAATTATTATTACAAGATTTCAAATAACAATGCTGTATGTATTTAGGAATCACTGGTTGGCAACTTGGGGGAGGAGAAAGGGTGGGAAAAGACTCTTAAAATTTTCCTGCTTGTTTTTCAAACAGGGGGGAAAAAAACCAATAATAGAAATATTTTCCCTGACTCATGATTTCAGTTTCTTGTAATTTAGGTTAGGTTTATGGGCTTAGCCTAAGTCTATTACCTACACATAGTTACACTGAGGTTTGATTGGTTTATACATAGCACAGGCTGTGTAAGCTATAATTGTGCAGCACTTTTTAGGAGATTAGGGGTGTCTTTATGAGACAGGTTTTCACAGTGAAGTTCAGGCTGGCCTTGAACTCACTTTGTAGTCCAGGCTGGCCTTGAACTTGCAATGATTTTTCTGCTTCAGCCTCCTGAGTGCTGTGATTACAGACATGGGCCACCATGCCGGGCCTGTGCAGCACCTTTAACATCAAAGTGAAGAGAAAGATGGAAAAAGCCTTCTGGCAGGATACTCACTATTTGGTAGAGTCAGATAATTGATATTCTCGTCGTCTATCATAGCATTCCTGGATTCCAGGATCATTCCACAAACTCTTTATTGCATCTACATATGGATTTTCGAAAGCAGACACTTTTTCCACATCAACTTCTCGAACTAATTGTGCATGAGCCTGTTTGGAAAACATAACAAAACAGAAGCAGTTTTATAATTCTCCATTACTTTTCAAATAGCCTTTGGTTTGTACATTATGATGTGGATAATTCAAGTAACCTCTTTCTTCACATACTATTTTTCAAGATGGTCATGCTGTTGCTTCTCTTAGCGAAAACCCTGCTCTAAGTCCTCCCTTCTAGAGGAAACCTAAGATGCTTAAAGTTGATCTGAGGTAACTAAAGGAATGAAGATGGTGCAGCTCTCCCACCACCACAAGAATACTGTGCTGTATACCTCTGTGTTCAGGTGATTATCATGATCCAAGACCATTGTTAATTATATAGTTAGCCCTTTTATGCTTATAGTTTATTATAATCAAACATACTCAGTAGCCTACCTCAGGAAAAAATTAGAATCCTCCACTAATGAGGATTAGTTTTTATAGTTTCCTTTTAGGACAGGGTATAAAACCACCAGAAGAGCAGTTAATATTAATGACTTAATTTGACAATTACAATATCCATTCCATTCCCACATACCCCAAGTTCCAAAATACTTCTCTAATTATCTATGTTATCTACATTATCAGACTGATGAATGTAAAAGGACCTATATTTTAAAATATCATATTTAGCAAAAAATTTGAGAAAATTTAAGATTATTAAAATACAACTTTTATTTTTATTTTTAAAAGTATTTATTTTCTGCCAGATGTGGTGGCATTGGGCTGTAATCGGAGCATTTCAGCAACTAGGCAAGAAGGTCATGAATTTGAATCTGGCCTGAACTCAGAGTTCAAGACAAGCCCTGGATACATGGTGAGACCCTGTTTCAAAACCTAAAAATGAAACAAAAATACTCAAATTAGCCAGACTATATCATTATTTAATAACCCCAATCAAATTAGTGTTCACTGAATGCAGTATATATTAATACTCATTTCATGGAGTTTTAACCAGATAGAATTTTAATAAGTATAACCCATGTTAGGCCCCAACTGGATTCCAATCTTTACCTCTCTTCACTTATTGCAGTTGGAAGGGCTCCTTTCAATAGACTAGTTTTGACTTCAGACTTTTAAAAAGCTCCTCACGTTTGAGAATGAAGAAATCCCTTTTTGTTCTGCTTGACTATGACAATGAGATCTACTGACAACCTGTAGCTCCATTCTGTACCCTGATCTTAGAAAATATATTCCTGTATCTGCTTTCTATAACTAGCTGAAGTCTAGCCAATCTGTCTGGATAAGTCACCACCAGCCTTATCATCATGGAGTCCTGCTCCTGAACCCCACCCCAGGAATCACAGTGAAATCACAGTTCCCTTTAAAAACCTGCCTTTCAGAATCAGACTGTCACTGACTTGATGCTATACTCTGCTTGGCTGAGTGGCAGCACCTGTCACTCCATGTTGCATCTCCTGCATCCATCTGCCTATGGGCTGGCCCCTCTCCAGGAGATGGGGTTTTCTCCACTCTGTCCTGCAGGTATATGTAATAATCAACTTTCAACCCTTCCCTCTTTGCCCTTGTTCATTAAATTTGAATGAGTTCTAACTAACTCCATGTTCTAAGATATGATAATTTGATCACCCTTGGCAGAATTCTCAATTAGATTCCTCATATGTATACAGAGTAGTTTCCTGTTGGATTTCATTTAAAAATCATGGTCTGGAAGCTGAGCTCACTTCTTATGACCCTGGGTGAGTGGTTTCATCTTTAAAAGTGTTATTTCTGGTGGGGAAGAGCACTCATAGTACCGTCCCCAAGCTCATGTGCCTTGACCCAAATGATTACAGTAGTGTTTGCCAGTGGTTCTCAAGTAAGTAGCATCACTGACACTTAGGAATTCGCTAGAAATAAATACATATCCACCGACACCACCTCAGACCTACTCAATCACAATTTTTAGGAACGAGGCCCAATAATTCCCATTTGAAGAGAATGGCCAGATGATTTTGATGAATGCAACAATTTAGAAACTACTGTAAATGATGAAGTACTACACAGATACAAACCATTGTCTGACACAGTAAATGGTCCTTTGACACAAGGAAGGAAGAGTAGAAATTTAAAAAAACTATCCAACTGCTAGTTCTGGTTATGCCTATACCACTAGTCATAAGTTTTAGGAGATACTATTTAAGTTCATTTTAATGTAATTTCACCTAACACAGCTGAACTAAATCACCTACACTCTCAGGTAACCATAAGCCATATGAATGAGTAGATACGTATTTCCATCTCTATCATCCTACACACAAACATTCAGCACTTATGATACTTGTCCCTCTATGTGCACACAGTATCATGAAGTAAAACAAGGCCTTACTTGATTAAACCATAGCTGACAAGACAACTACAATGTCAAAAGGGAGTCAAATTTACACATGAGTAAGTACAACACAGTAAGGACTGATAGGGTCATGAGGTGTCCAAGAGAAGGCTGGGTTAGCCAACAGGTGAAGATGAAGATGTATAGGATTTTGAGGAGGAGGAAGAGCAGGAACAAAGGAAAACAGAAAGTGTTTTCTTTGTGAATGAAACCAGTTCTGTGAGGCAGTGTTGTGAAAACTGAACACATAACCCTCAGGAAAGGTATAGTATTTATCTCAATGATGAACTCATAATTCAGAAGTCATCTTCCATCATCTAAGAAAGGATATCACCATCTACCATGAATCAATCACCATGGTGCCCTCATCCAGTTTAGGAATTCAAAGTTGCTTTTACTACCTCTGAGCTAAGAATGCCAGATATATAACAAAGTACAATAATTCTTTGTAATAGAAAATTACATTCAAATATAATCAAATACCATTTGCATTTATGCAAGAGCTTTCATTTGAGTTTCTATAAGTTAAAGTATAATAACATTTTTCAAAATATACATGAAATTGAAAACTGTTGACTCAAATGACCCTAACAGAAATCTCAGTTTTTTAAAATGAAAGTATTCTCTACTTGGAATATTTTTTTTGTGTATTAAGGTAGGAAAATAAATTAGGCTCCTTTTAAAATTTACTCAAATACAAAATAGTAGTAAAAGTACAATTGTGATAAACAATTATTAATGAAAAAGCTAACCTGATGAAAAGTAAAGAAGTTACCTTTAATAAAGTTATAAAGACAAGTCAGTTATAAGCAGTGGTCTTTTCTATTTTGAACACTAAGCACGAAAAAAGCAAAACAGGCACAGATGAATCATATAATAAAATGTATGTAATTCTACTGCATTTGAAGTTACAGTCAAGCACACTGGGTAGAAGTAATTAATGATGAAAATTAGTTTTCAGAATATTTAGCAAGCTAGTAGCAAGCCCAGAAGGAACACAATGAGAATTAAGCCCAACTCTAAGGGATGCTGGCAGAATTGCAAGGGAAGACCACAGAAACCATAAGATGTGCCAATGTGGCAGTGTCTTGTTTGTATGATTCAGTGGTGGTAAAATCTAGGTAAATCTTAAGAGATGTTGACATATCCATGGCTGCTTCTGCAAAGAGAAGGAAGAACCAAGGTACTACTATGGTGGTTCTCATCCTGACCACTGAATGCCAAGCTTTCAGGAAAAAGAAAAAGGATCTCATGGTCACTTTGGAAGTATTTTCAAAAACTTGTTAACAACTCTGGTGTCTTTAGACAGGATTGCCACACCTATGGCAACTTCCACATTCGTTTTAGCTTTTAGACACAAATTCTCAGCTCATTTGGTCTGCTCTGTGTAAAGAGGGCCCAACAGAGGATCTCCGAATCAGAAATAAGGGAAACTACTATCAGTGTCTATTGTAAGTCTCAGTCAAAGCTCACTTTTCTTTTTTTCCCCCACTGTTGCTTATTTCCATTTGGCACTTGATGAGAGAGAGAGAGACAGACAGACACAGACACACAGAGAGATCAAGACAGAGACACAGAGACAGAGTCAGACAGAGACAGAAAGACAGACAGAGATGGACAGAGGCAGAAAGACAGAGACAGAGAAGGATGGAGACAGAGACAGAGAGATCAAGAGAGTGACAGATAAGGAGACAGAAAGACAGAGAGACAGATGGACAGATACAGACAGATTGAGAGACAGAGACAGAGAGAAAAAGAGACAGAGAGAAAAAGAGACAGACAGGCAGAGAGATCAA
>PVKA01014931.1:0-51243 GCA_004027165.1 Ctenomys sociabilis | reverse complement strand
GGGCCGGGCGTGGTGGCGCATGCCTGTAATCCCAGCACTCGGGAGGCTGAGGCAGGAGGATTGTTGTGAGTTCGAGACCAGCCTGAGCTACAAAGTGAGTTCGAGGCCAGCCTGAACTGCATAGTGAGACCCTGTCTCAAAAAGACAAAAAAAAAAAAAAAAAAAAAAAAAAAAAAAAAAAAAAAAAAAAAAAAAAAAAAAAAAAAATAATGGTCTTCCTCTACTGCATTGGGTTGAAATCAGAAGCCGAGTTCTTATTAGGATACCTCTCAAATCCCTAATAATACAATAATTCAAATATCATACTACATATTTGCTCACTATTATACTTCATTTTAGTCAAGAAGTATAGGGAGAATGGTCCTCATTAGTGATTAATGGGTTATTTCTAGTACACAGTTTTTTGAGAAAGGACTTAGAAGTGATAACCATGATGCAGCAAAGCAGCCTAACAGGCAAAAAGCAACAGAAGCTTTAGCATGACATCTCCACCTGCATCACTTTCTATCAATGACAATTGTGTTAAGTACTCCTGGAACATAAATGTGATTAAATAACATCTCGACAACTTTTAAGGTGGTTGCTTTCACAATTGTTTGCATAATATTTTATACTTCCTATAATGTTATTGCTTGATTCAAATGAATTATTTCTATAATTTATCAATGGATTGATGCTTAAGATGATAAAAAGAAAATGAGATTTTCAGTTTTTAACCCATGAAATTTCAACCTCAGTTTCAGCTTTAAATTTCCTGTTTGAATCAGAAATTTCTAGAATCTATCCTGAAACTGGTAGGGACTGGGAACAAATCACATCTACTATATAGCAAAAATTGTCAGTTGTTTTAACATAAAATCTTATTTAATTATTGTTAAAAGCAGAAATATTTTTATTTTAAACTGAGAAAGACAGCTCAGCATCAAGCAGAGCAGGTCTGTGACTGAATTAGCACTATCTCCCTACAAGTCCATATTCTTCCCATAGCGCCTGAATCAAGAATGAAGTTTGGTTTGCCATGTGGAAAGTGAAATTTTACCACTCTAAGATAGTACAAATGTATCTGAAATAGACCCCCAAAATACAACTTTCTGAGGTAACTCCTACAAGTTGACCTAAATTTTTCTTGTCTCTATGCCCTCATCTTCTATCTACAGCACATTACGAAGTCCCTTTGTAAACAGGCATGGTCAAATGACTATGTTCTATTTTAAAGAATGAAGTGGTACACGCTAGCAACAGGTTTATAAGAAAGACACAGGTTTCACTTACAATTTCAGTTCTTTCCTCTATGTCAGCTGACTCTGAATGTGGGGATTAGGCTTGGCCATGAAGACACAGGCAAATCCCAGGGAGACAGACACACTGAAACACTAGGTGGAAGATACTACCTACCTACCTGAAATACCCACCCTGGACTAGAACTAAATGGCAACTGTGTGTGGGATATTACACTCTTGCATCTATTAGTTATAATAATTTTGTCTTCCATAAAAATAAAAACTTTTTTAGAGGTCCTTTGAAACCTCCATCAAGAACTGAGATATGACAGCAACATATCTGCACCTCAAATAAGAGTACTCCTTTTTCTCTTTTAGGAAGGATAGAAATGTCAAGCAGGGTCCTCCCTGACATACTATATTTGCTAGTGAGCTTCAGATTTTAAAATTATATGCTTAGCAGAAGGCCTTTGTATTTGTTGGGCACAAAGCTCTGATGGGCAGGAAAGCACCGGGTACTGAGTTTTGGAAAGACAATTTTGGAGAATGGAGAACAAACATATTTCAAGAAACATGAGCTAATTCAGCCTTACATACAGGGTTTCTTAAATACAGAAGCAAAATGTACCTATTCAGGTTTCAGTTTTAAATGACTATGTCTGAATTTGGGAATCTTATTGTTTGAAAATGACTTCAGAACCACGAAGGTATTGTTAGCAGGTGAAGTAGAGGTGGAACTGTGTTTCTCTCCCCATTCAAATGTAGAAGCGTTAGCCCCAGGATCTCAGAATGTTGATGGTAACTGAAGATAGGGCCTTTAAATAGGTAAGATAAGGTAAGGACTAAGGCAAACTGAGGCTATTTAGGTGAGTCTTTGTGAAATCTGGCTGATACCTAGTTAAAAACTAGAAATTTAGAGATGAACACACAGGGACAGCCACACAAAGACTCAGGGAGAAGGTACCCTTGTGCAAGCTAAGGTGTGAGTCTCCAGATGGTGTGAACCAAGCCAACAGCTTCATCCTGATTTCCAGCTTCCACAGGTGTAAGAAAATAAATTTCTATTGTTGAAACCATGCAGCCTGTGCTAATTATTTTTAATGACAAGTCAAGCAAATAATACTGACTAATTATGGAATATTTGTTTCATGTAAATCTTAAGAATGAGTTATTCTTTCTACTGGTGGCAAAAGTGAGAGAAACAGACCATATATGAATGACATGAGACAAAACAGTACCACCTCCCTGCATGCTTTTCTTGCTCTTCTTTCTTTCGAGTATTTCAACTGCCTTTCAAAGATGTTTCCCTCTGTACATAACGTAATTCTAACATAGACAGTTTATGTAAAGGTCCCTAAAGTAGAAAATACAAAAAATATTAATCGTTTCAAAACCATGAGTAGAATTAGTAATAAAAGATATAAGATAGACCTGGTGTCTTTCAGATCTTACTGGACAGATGTAATATGATTACTTGGCTCAGGAATCCTGTATTTATATCCATACTGACATTAGAATATTAAATGACTCTTCCTCCTGCTAAATTGATATACATTCAAAACACTAAACTTTTTCATTGCCCTGCTTAGGAACTAAATGGTCTAAACTCTCATGAATATGTAAATCAACCCCTCTAAGCACATTATTAATTATTGCAAAGATGGTTGGAGGTCACTAGCTCAACCAATTTCTATGCATGAAGTCTCATTAACACAAGATATCACATAGTGAAGAAGGATAAAGTTTTATCATAGTTACTGAGTGCGTTTGTCTGTATGTGTGTGTATGAGAGTGAGACAGAGACACCCAGAAACTGAGAGACAGAGAATGACAAAGATAGAGACAGAGAGAAAGAGAGAGACACACATAAAATGGCCAAAGTAATTCACAGTACTACAGTACTGCACGCAGCCCCAGCAGGCTCTGAGTATTTGGCTTTGGAGGGTGATGGTGGCAAAGGTGAGGAAGAAGCACAGTGCATTGAGAACAATTTAAAGACAAGCACCAGTCTGACTTGGAAAGTGTGTACAGTATTTAAAATTTAAATTACTTTCTACCTAATCTAACTTAAATTTTCTTTACCTGGAAGCTATACACGATATTTTCTTTCAGGACAAAGTTGTTCCTGGGAGGCTGGGGATTTGGCTCAGCAGCAGAATGCTTGCCTAGCAAGCTGGAAGCTCTGGGTTTGGTCCTTGGCACCAAAAACAAAACAAAAATTAATTTCCCTAAAAATCAGTTCAACCAAAAAATATATTTAAAAAAAAAAGTTGTGCCTAGCTGAGAAAATGTGCAGTCGTGAATATACACCCACATCCCTTTTCCCAAGACACGAGAGAGCAGTATGTTGCTTGCTTTGTCTACAGCACTGCACTCAGGCCGTGTTTCATCAGCTCCTGTGCCACAGTTTTCAGTGATTCATGTGTTCGGATCCAAACCTTGTGACAAATGGAGCAGAGACTGCCCATAAGACAGGTGATGCAAATGACAGTGACACACACATCACTGACAAAGGGTGGATATTCCGCACATGCTGTGTATTTCAGCTTACAATCATCAGTTCCTAATTCTGACAAAAATGCAATCAGGCAAGCAACAATCCATAGTCACTGCTACAGTTTGCTTTTAATATCACTGATGTTTTGCTCAAAATTTAACTGATGAAAAAGATAATAAGCTACTTTCAAACCTGATAATAACTGAGATGAGGAAGATACATATACAGAGAACCATCAGCTAGTGTCATGAACAAAATAACAATGAAGACAATGAATGTTAGAGTGATGGACACTTGCCTTCAGAATTTTTCGACCAGCTATATGACTGGAATTCTCATGCTTCTGGAAAGAAAAATTGGGTAAAATCCTTCCAACATCAATTAAAAATCAGATGACTCTTCACATTGGTTAGGGAAATCTACACAGGCAGTAAGGAAAAGTCAGGGTAGTACTTTTGAGCCAGGAAGGAGCAAGCTGTGACAGGGTAGGTCACATAAAGCAACTTGGATGTTGGCAATGTCTCTTCTCTTGGTCTGGGTAGTGGTTACTAAGTCTCTCTATCACTGCAGAAGTCCTCAACTACATAAATGTGTCTGAAGCACTGTTGTATATGCATGATGTGACTCCTCATAAATTTAAGACTACAGCAAACCACTTAAAATGATATATACTAAAATGTTAGTAAATGTCAGTTAATATTCATTGTATACTGTTCTAATCTTTCCAGCCTATGAAGTGCTCCCTGAGAATGCACCGATTCAAAAACCATGCTGACTGCCTCAAGGCAGGGCAAAGGAGTTTGGAGACATATTTTAATAACTAGAAAAGAGCCTAAAGACAGCTATTTTTGAACAACTCTTGAAGCTCTCTTAAAACATTTACAGTCTCTTTTCAGATCTCTTTGGAGAAGAGATAATGTTATATTTTAAAAATGGTTTATAATTGGGCTTGTCTAACTCTTGAGTTTTTATTTTTAACTATTTAATAAGATGTGAGAAAAATGGAAAAGGACAGTTTGGAAAATAGACATTCTAGCAAAAGAAGAATTACGTTAAAATTCACTTGGACACAGGGCTCATTCCGAAGACGAAGGGCGTGATGCTCCTGGGATCATTCACTTAGGTGTCCAGAGGCACTGCCACTAGAGCTCACTAAATACCCATACCTCAGACAAGCATAAAGTCCTGTTTGTGTTTCTGAGGTAGGATTCTACATAGGCAGCAATTCCAAAGCCAGACAGATGACTGAACAGACAGGCCCTTGTTGATCTAGCTGGAATGAGCTCTGGAACCCTATCAATTTTGTCCTACAGCTCTTTTTCTGGTCCTTGTCCATGTACCAGTCACTCCTGATAATGAAATGACTTGATTGAGTGTTGTTCCTGTTGCAGGCAGGGAGAGGAAAGCTGAAAAGCCATTCAGTAAATTGTGCCTTTCTCTGTCCTCTCAGCAGCATTAGGGACACTATGTATTTACAGCCTTGTTTGCTTTTCTACCTGGGCACATCGCCAGACCCTATCTCTCACCCACTCTTCCAGTGACTGGTACACACACTATGTGGTTGGCTAGAAGGCTCCAAAAGGCTGAGCTCTGTTATAAAGAACGTGGTAAGAAATTAGAGCCCCTGAGCTATCCCCAGGGTTGAGCATGGTTTTCTCTGGTCCTGTGCCAGCTAACTGCATGAGGAGGGTGCAACAAGGACCTGGAGGCCACTGAAGATGGCACAAGACACAATCCAGATCCTAAATGAAGAAAGGTACACAGCCAGCCCCCACTGGACTATGATACAAATAGAAAAGTCACTGGGGAAGCCACCTATATTTCAGTGCTGCTTTGATAAGAGAAGCTAGACTACTCATTTACACTGCCTTTTTTTTTTTTTTTTTTTTTTTTTTTTTTTTTTCAGAACTAGGGATTGAATTCAGCCCTTGCACTTGCCAGGGAAGCACTTATTCTACTGAGTCATCTCCCTGGCTTCCTTTACACTGTCTTTACACTGCACGTCAATGAAGAAATAGCAAACATTGCTGAACAATGAATTAAGATGTGTCATGTACAAACCAATTCCCCTCAGTGAATAAGATCACTCAGTACTGTAAACATGCACATAACAAAAATAGAAATTAAAAAACATTACTGACCCATCTCCCAAAACAGCATAGAAAGAAGATTAACATTAATTTCAGAAAATAAAAGGTTTGATTTGATTTCCACTGAGTTTAGACAGAAGAACACTGGATTTAGATTGTAAGCATATCAAGAATTTAAATTCTGCATTTATTCCTGGAGCTGCCTTTTTATGATGACTACTACAATTTTTTTAATCACCTGGTTCTACCAGCTGATTAGGGTCTCACAACTAGATTGGACTCACACTGATCTGCTTGTTTACAGCCCCAAGAGCTAGGGCTACAGGCATGCACCACTATGCTCAGTCTCAACTGCCATCTTGGTACTCCCTGGGGGTGGGGCTGGCACATGACTATTGCAATTATGTAAGATACAGGAATTTGCCATAGAAGAGGGGGCACATAGAAGAGAGGCAGATAGACAGACACACACAGAATGTGAGTGTGAATAGGCCTCTGCACATTCTGTTAATGTTTTGGAGCTTTGCCAAGTTGCTTTTTGGAAATTTATGAATTTATATTCTTACCTCTTTTGAAGGTGTATTCATTATGCTATATTTTATGCTTAACATCACAAATCTTTACCAATTAATTATGTTGGAAATTATTGTATGCATTGACCATCTGTATATCTTTTATGGTAATTTATCTTTTAATATATTTCTCTGCTTTCCCAAGATGGTTTTAAGAATGACAGAGTTGATTCTTTGTGTATATTTGGGAGACCAACACTTAAGTCAACAAAAGAACCATTTTTGAAAAAAAAAGAATCATTTCTGCTATAATTTGTGTTTAGCTACCTATCTGGAACTCAAACTTCGTGACACTCCAGAGATTATGAGCTGGACTGTACCTCAGAAGGAGCATACAAATAAATTCAGGGGCAACAGAGATGCAAGCACTGATGGACTTCAGTTAGCTAGTTTACACCCTTGATGGAAAGGAAGTTTTTTTAAGTTAGATGAAAACTGGAATTAATTTAAATGAAAAGTTACTTGGGAGCAGAAAATTAAAATATTAAACAACAGAAACAAAAATCTCAATAAAAGATGCACTTAGATAACAAAGCCAAAAGCATGTCATAGGAACTGTTCCCTCAGAACCTCAAGGCCACAGAAAATCCATGTTGTCACGATTCGGTACATGTGAATCTTCAGTATACATGAAGATTATTCAGAGTCTTCATCATGTGATTTCAGAATACGATGAAGAGATAGCAACACTGCTGAGCAATGTTGCCCTCAGAACATTTTTGAACAAATTGAACTACATTTCTGAAACTTCAGTGAGTGACAGTTTTAAGAGCAGATAGAAAGGATTCTTTGGTATTTCAAAAATAATTAAGAACATGAAAGGTTAATAATAGGAGATAGAGTGCATATTTCAGAATAATTACCATTTCCTCATAGTTCATAACATTACACAAGGGTTCGTCAGAGGTTCTGGAAATAGGCTGTTTTACCTGTGATTGACAATCTTGCTTTCAATTCTGTCAAGAATTGAAAAATTTCAATAAATTTTATTTATTGAAAGACTTATGCTGCTGATAAAATCAAATCACTCACAGCCAACGTAGACCTGTGAAACAGGAGCATTTTCTCATTTATTATGTGCTACAGTCTGCCTACATAATGTATGTTGCTCAGAGAATGTGCACCCTTTCGTGGGGATTAGACACATGTTCACATGGAAGCATTAAGAAGGAACTTATATATGGTAAGCAATCAGGAACAGCTATAATTAGTCTTTCTTTTTTAGTGCTTTAGGACAGGGTCTACAGGGTCTACACGGTCTCACTACATAGATTCAACTTGTAATGATTCTCACATTTTTAGTCTCCTAAGAGCTGGGATTACAGGCATGTGCCACCACGCCCAGTCTCAGTTTCTATCTCAGTGCACCCCGGAGGTGGGGCCAGCAGCATGCCTGGGATTGAAAGCTGGCCAGTGCGTTCTGCTGAAGCGGGTGCTTTAAGTGTGCTGAGCTATCTGGGTGGTCCTAATTATTCGTTTATCCTAAAGAGAATAAAAAATAGTAACAACAACACACACACATACATGAAACAATGTAGAATTTCATTAAATGAAATAATACGGATTCAACCAGGGTTGTTATATTGCATGTTATCTTCAAATTAGTGAGTAAATAAAATTCAGCACCTTGTCCTCAGAAATCATAAAAAACATGCAGTCAAATCAGCTTATATCAATAGAAAAAGTTTATATCTGGGAGGAATATTAAGCTAGTTTTAGTTATTCGTTGTAATAATTTTGTCAATGAAAAAGGTTGATTCACTGTTGATTAGCCATACTCCAAGAATATAAGTCTTTGAGTGAGCTTTGAATGCATTTAGATCAAGGAGTTTGGAAGAAGTTTGAAAGTCTAGATGAGATTATAAAAAAAAGAAAACATGTTATTACATATGTCTTGGAAATAAGAAGAATTAGATATCAATAGATATGAATGCATATCTCACTGTTAACAGGACATTTGAAAAATAGGCCTCTCAGCAATACAAATACATACATACATACATATATACAGACATACATATAACGTAGGCACACACACATACATGTAACTCTCTATGCATTATGTAGAATCACTGTAATTTGGAAAATAAATACCTATATTTAGATCATTTCTGTTTTGAAAGATAGGCTCAGAAACTGATCCTAGGGTTTTAAATACTATTTTCTCACACTGCTAGTATCTAAATACTATGATGTGGTTCACTCTGACTAAGGAGACAATACTGAATGTGGGGAAAGGGTGACTTTGTTTGAATGAGTAAGGCAGAAAGGACAGAGTAGTAAATAGCTGTATTTCCCAACAAGTGAGCAAAAACATTTTAAAAATATGCCAGCACAAGGCAGTCTTCTCCTTCACCTCAGCTCTCACAGAAGTAGTAACCAGGCTGCCTAACAATGTGATTCATTCTAATTTGTGGAACTTGGAAGTCCTTTCATATATGCTTTTGCTTGTTGGTTGTATTACTTAGTGGCAGGAATATAACCACAAAGCAAATTCAAAGAACTTAATTACCAATAAATCTGTCCGATTTACAACTCATTCAAATGCCTAAGGTCAGAAAAGTCAAGGAGTAGATGTGAATTGTACATTCTAGTACCAAAGTGACTCACTGCTTATAGATAGAAACTTTGTCCTTGAAGAGAACTGATAGATTTAAGGATAAGAAGGGCTTGACTACTTGAATAAATCTTCCTTTACATTTTTTGGAGGGACCATAATCCAAAAATTGCTGGTATCTATCATAGGGACATAAACACTTTTGTGTAGCTATTTTAAACTGTGATGCTGGGGAGGTAACTGGACCTCTTCTTCAGAGAAATCAACAAGACTCAAAATCTAAAGCGAACACCAGGACTTGACTCTCAAGGCCCAGGCCTTTTTGCACAGTCAGAACTGTTGTTGTCAACCAGCAGCCTCAGGGAGAAGTCTAACAGCCCTATGTGTGGCATGGCGGCCATCACTGCCCTCTGCTGCACCTGCTGCACCACCAGGCACAGGACCCCTCCCAGAGCTGACCTTTATAAATCTGTGCTTTCATGCATTCTTAGTTTCTTTGTGGAGTTCACATTCACTTTTGCTCATCATATATAATAGTAATATATTTTATTTGTAAGATTCATAGACACTGACATAATCTTTTAATTAAATCCTATGATGGGAAAAAACTGTCATCAAAATAATGTGTTCAATATATTCTTGTTTCTGATAGTATACCGTTTTGATTTATACTCATAAGCTTTGTCTTTCTATTTCTATTTTATTATCATTTTACTGTGTATGTATTATTTTGTGTTTGATATATCAAGGCAAAGTTTGTCAAACTAAGATGCCAGACAAATGCATAAGTGAATAATCTTGAAAATTGGTTTATTTATGTACTGCATTATAGGAAACAGCAACCTAGTTATTGAATTCCAAATGCATGTTCCTTTGTGAGTATATACACAGATATAGATACATGCACATGCAAAATAAATATATTTCTTATGGAAATACATATGTGTTTAACATTTAACATTAATGGTTTGAGCACTAAAACTAATGGCATTTTGTAAGTCATTATTTTAAGTCAGCCATATCTTTAGTTGTGAAGCAGGAATTATTGTATTATGCTCACTTCACTTAAAATGAAACCAAAGCACACCAAGCTTAGAAACCCTTGTTCAGCATTACAGAGCTACTAGGATTCATGGCAAAGATTTGAGCTAGTTCACTGAGGCTCTGTGTACACACTAGGATATGTGCCAAGTGACTCACTGGTTTAGGAGGTACTATTTGGATTTCCACAGTTAAACCACCTTCATGAAGACAATATACAAACTGATACCTGGACATTCTCCTGACCTGGGCTATGTGTCCACTAAACATGTATAACAGACCAGGGGACAGCAGGAACCTAAGCCCTCTCCTGTCTATCACTGTTAGTAGATGACTGCTCTTGACTAAAAAATCATGGATAAATTGTCTCATTTAAACGAAGCAGTTCACAGCAGATAAGTGATTTGAGAATAATCCTTCAAATAAACCATTAGTTGAAGATAGAACCAATACTGTTGGAACAAGCAGAAAAAGAAAACCACAAAGCTGAGGTTGTAGTAGCCATTATCTGTGAGGAGTGACTCTGGCTAGACTATATCATTGGTCTGTGGCACAGGCTAAGAAGTACCATGGAACCATTACGCCTATGACACATTGATTTGCCAAGCAAGGAATAAATGAAAAGTGCCTCTGTTCAGCAAATACCAAGGAAAATTCAGTTGAATTTAACACACACATGCACGCACACACACACACACACACACACACACACACACACACACACACACACAAACACACACGTGTGGAGTCCCTAACATTTGAAAGTTTCTTTATACAGAATGTGGGTAAACTTTTATAATTAGAGCCAAAATCTTGTTAAAGTTTAATATAACTCATGATAAACAATACTGTGACATTAGAAAAACTACATTTCCTTAGATTAGATACTATTAGAAATATATTTTAAGATTAAGATATGAAAAAATAAGTATTAGGATGAATTACACTATGTAAAAGGTTTACTACATGAATGGATGAAGATACAAGTGTTTCTAACCTGCCTCAATTTATATTTTCTTTTTATTTTTTAATTTTATTTTATTCTTAATAATTTCATTGAGAAACAAATGTGAATGAGACAGTTTCACAACCAATTACTGGCACATTTTCAAGAACTAACACATTGCATATTGTTGTCATAGTCAGGATGGACTTCTTCATCCTAGTAGTGCCATTTGTTCATCAGTTAAGCATACAGCTGTCTACAGAGAATTGCTTGTTTCAGAAAATAGTTTTTGAATTTTCATATAATGATATATTTATTGTTTTCAAAGTATTTTAATCAATTATGCCTAAGTTATTTGGGAGAATCAAAACATCATCCATATTGACCATCACTAGTAGAGAAGAAGTGTAAATATAACCAAGATAAGTATAAAAATAAATGCTAATGTAAAAATTTCTCTTAGGTTCCACTCAAGGACAAAAGACATGGTAATCATAGAAGTTTTCATTGTCACCTGGGGCAAATGCTGGGGCTTTGAAAAACCTGGCTGTATCCCCACTTGTTGTAAATTCTGCATGTGATCAGAGAGGCAGTTATGTGCTTTTTATCTTTATAATAGCAAAATAACTATTTATCTTCTAAGTTCTCGTAAGTAGGAAGAATGCCTTAGAATATATATGAAATTCTGAGTACTGTGTTTAAATAATTAGTAATGATGTAGTCACAGTTATTTTTAAAATTCTGAAGAAAAATGATAAAGTAGTGTATTTGAAATTTATTCTTTGCCTTACCCACTATTAAAACCAAGAGGTTGACCTATGAGTGCCTGAGTCTAAAGATATCATTGACACAATAATATAATAAATTAATTTTCAAAAAAGTATTTAAAGCACTAGACAATAGTGAAATCTATGCCATGCATTTTAATGATATAGACCTTGAGGAGGCAAAACATTCTCGTAGAGGTTGTTTGTTATCTCATAGCAAAGAGCCAGCAAAACTAGAGCCAATTTACACATGTTCTTTGTTTAAAAAAAAAAAGTAGTGATCCAAATTTGCTAACCTTTGCTGTGACTAAAAGGGATTGTCAGTGCTGTACTATAGAGGTGATTTTTTTTTCCAAAGAATATATGAACTATCCTGTCCTTTGAAGAGGTGATGCTTTTAAAATAATAAAGAAAAAAGCAGAGAGACTTTAAATATATAAAAGTGTACAACATTTTCTTTAAAGCAAAATATAGCAAACATGGAAATTCTACATCCCATTTGTCTAGGAAACAACAAAGCTTTCCAGCCCCTCCATTGGTAAGGCAGTGGTGCAGCTGCTGTTCTTTGCCTAGTAGGTAGGAATGAAGAGTCACAGTTCTTAGGAGGGAATTTGGAAACAGCAAAATAAGTACACATTTTCCTTTTTAAACAGTAATACTTCCTATAAGGAATTGATCTTGATACTTTGATGAAAAAATGTGTACACATAACTCTATTAGTTGAGTCAATATTTGTAATAAAAAATGAAAACTAAATGTCAAAAAAAGGAAAATATGTTTATACAATGGACTTTAATAATGCTATATCTTTTAAATGGATAAAATATTTATATAATACTTAGAAGGGATCTCTAGAATATAAAGTATACCTCGGAGTGGAAAAAGTGAGGCCAAGAAGAATGTACATGATATATGTGCTGATATCACTCAGTAAGGAGATTTTTTTGCAAGGGAGAAAACAATAATAATACTGTTTTAAACTACAATTCCATAAACTTCATTTGAACTAAAAAATACATATAGTATAATTAATATCATAGTTTGTATTGTGAAAATGTACCTCCTAGTTTTTTCAACTGAGCTAGAAACCACGATAATCAAGGAAGAATGAGCACGGAAGGGCTACTCCTTGGCTAAGATGGGAATTAGAACTTCTGGGAAAATGAAGGGCTCCATATCACTATACAAGGCTCATGAGAAAAAATCTACAAATCTTGTTACATTAAAAACCCTGGCTAGGGCAGGGCAAATAGCTCAGCAGATTAAAGCACCTGCAAATAGGCACAGGGGGCTGGGATTCAATCCCTGGGCCTTCTGTTCCAGCCCTTCCTCGGGAGCCTGCTGAGAGGGCAATTGAGACTGGGCATGGTGGTGTACACCTGTAATCCCAGTTCTTGGGAGGCTGTAAACAGGTGGATCACTACGAGTCCAATCTAGTAGTGAGAACCTGAACACCCTGTAGACCCTTCCCTAAAATACAGAAGAAAAAAAAAAAAAAAAAAAGAAGGAAACTCTGACTAATGGGCATTAGGCAGTTTATTGTAGGGTTTTTTCTTTACTTTTGTATGTGTAGAATTTACTATAATAAAAAGATCAACATTTAAAAATGAGTGAAAGTAGAAGCTGACTATTAAAATGTGTTGAGTATGAAGAGAAGACTTAAAAATGAACATTTGGAAATATTTCTATACCTTGGGCTTTAGTGAAGAAAATAATTCACCAATACAAAATCACCTTATTTAAAAAAGCAGAAAAGTTTGCCAGTCTGCAAATGATTACTTGTCTGGATTTTGAAAGCTTTTGTTAAAAATATAAAAGCATAGTATTTTACAGTTAGTTTTCCTTGATATAGTGACACATATATTATGTAAACCTCAATAAAAACATATTAAACATTATTGAAAAATAAGTGTCATGACTTAAAATCAATAATATAATTATCCCGTTCTATTTGGATCTATCATTTTGGGTTTTTTTTTTTTTTGGTAACTATTATTGAAATTAAAACTGAGTGTTGAAAGAAATTAAACCTAAACTTGACCATTGAATGAAGGTAGAACATAGTTTCAAAGCAGAATTTTCAAAATCAGTGAAGCATATTCAATCACATGACAGTCATTAAAGTATATGTACAGTGAAGTGGGGACTCCCATCATATTGCATACAAAATTGAACTCAAAATGGATTAGCAACCTAATAGGAGAAGTAATCTATTAGAACAAGACATGGAATAAATCATCATAATTTTGTTCATGGCAAGAGAGCATTATATTTTTAATCAAAAAATTTAAAAAAATGAATAAATTTGGCTTTATCCCAATTCAAAATTAGTTTTTTTTAAATCAAAGAACATTATCAGGAAAGTGAAAGAACAATCTGTAGAATGGGAGAAAGACTTGTAAATCTTAAATCTGCTAAGGGTCCACTATCCATAATGTGTTGAGACTTTCACAACTCAGTAACAAAATGACTGTTCAATAATAAAGAAAGCACTGGAGTAGATCGTCCTATAAATAAGATTATAAATGGCAAATATATACAAGGGAAGATATTCAATATTGGCAGTCACTAAAGAAATAAAAATCAAATTCTGTGTATATATTACTTCATACTTCCTAAAATGACTAGTTAAAAAAGACATTAGCAAGTGCTAGCAAGGATTTGGCTGGTTAGGAAAGGTTGTATGCTGGGGGTGGCAACATAAAATGGTGTGTCACACTTGGATGAACTGTCAGTGTTTTAGAAGGCACATACAGAATTCTGCTTCTAGAGAGAGGGAGACATATGTCCACCCAGATACTTGAGCATAAATGTTTATAGATGCATTATTTATTCTAGTCAAAAAATAGAAACAACACAAATTCCCATCAACAGATGAATGAAATAAAGTTATGGTAAAGCCCTATAATGCAATGTTATTTAGCCATAAAAAGGAGTAAATATCTGAAAAAAGCCACAACATGGCAGAACATTGACATAAAAATCATGCTGAGTAAAAGAAGGCCCACAAAGGCTACACATTATATGATCCAATTTTTAGAAAGTATCCGTGATAGGCCAACTTAGGGAAACAGAAAGCAGAGTAGCGATGGACAAGGACGGGGGCAAGAGTGAAGGAAGTGATTGCCTTGTGAGTAGGGGCTGTTCTTCTGAGATAAGGAAAATGCTCTGCGATGAGAGAGAGGTGGTGGGTGGCGGTACATCATTGTGATTGCACCAAATACCATCAAGTCATTGATGTTAACTGACTAGGTGTATATGGTATTAGTTTCACTTCAGTAAAATATAATACTTGTAATAAAATTATAGTGAAAGTAAAACGTTTTTTCAAGTTAAATAACAAAAAATATTAAATCTTAAACAGTTCAGATTGAACTCATTAATCTTTAATTTCTTTTTCAAGTATGTTCTTTCACATACTGAATATATGCTCTATATTTTTAGTGCTGGGGTACACAATTTAAAACTTGGATGCAATTGCCCAAATTCCAGGTAACAAACCGAGAATGTGTAAGATCAGTCTACCTATGGCACACTTTGTACCTTAGCTAAGAAATATTTCCAAGTTTATTTTCAGGTTTTAAGATGAGTTATATATTTTCTAGTTCAACACAGTACTTACTCTGTGATATTTTACACTTTTTGAGGTACAACCATGAATGTTTTTTACTTAACAATGACAAAATTTAAATTTCCAAACCCTATGAATTAGATATATCTAAGACTGTTTTACTTCAGTGGCTCTTCTTTTGTTCTTAATTAGTGCTAAAAATGGAAAAATATAAAGAGCAAGACTTACCCACACAAGGCAAGGAGTAGCCAAGCTCAGGGTCATGAATAAACTGCCGATCGTTGAGTCTGGTCACACAGTACAAGTGGAAACAGTCTAAGCAAATCACGTGACGATGGTTACACTGGAAAACCAGGACCGGGCTCCTGTAAGGAAAAAAAAAAATGTTGCTAGGGGGCCTCTATGGGTAGAAAAACCAAGTATACTTTCAAATGATTTCTGTAGTAATGCTTAGAGTACACAGCTCATAGAACACATCATATGCAAAGGCCTAGACTGCTGAACCCCAAACTCATGACTACTGTGTTAGGCACTTTTCTCATTCTTGAGACAAAATACCTGGCACTGAAAGTGAAAAGAGGAAAGGATTATTTCAGCTTACAGATTTCACAGGTTTCAGCTCATAGTTGGCTGGCTCGAAGGCAGGGCAGCATGGCAGAGGGGTCTCAAAGAGGAGAAACGTTTCATGGCAGGCAGAAGGCAGCAAAAGCAGCAACAAACACAAAGCGACCACAGCAGCTCTTTCTGTCCATTATATTCTATTGAGGCTACTCACTATTGACTTACCCAGGTAGTGCTGACACCCTGGGGTGAGCAGTGGTTCCCATTATCCACTCCCAGAACTATGCCAAACTAATCAATGCATAAATTTAGTAATCACACACCCTTGATACCAGCCTCACACACTTGATCTGTGCATCACATAGTCTAGATCCATCTACCTCTGAAAAGCCTCACCTATGACCATAGGAGGCTTTGAGAGAATACCCAGACATAAGCCATAACAAGTATCAAGGCTGCATCTAAATACTGGAGGTGCTCTATGTAGTATATATAATACTGATGTTCCTAATTTATGTTCTATGTCAAAATACATATCAATCAATTGATCAAAAGTTTACTTAAGTACACTCATTTTTTGCAAGTATTCCCTGCTTCATAACTACCAATCAACCTATTAAATTACCCCATCCATGTTATCAGCTTCTATTGACCGATTATTGCATCATAATATTGATGGATTTCTCTCCTATAGTCTATGATTTCCTTAAAAGTCAGTACTGTAAGCCGGGCGTGGTGGTGCAGGCCTGTAATCCCAGCACTTGGGAGGCTGAGGCAGGAGGATTGTTGTGAGTTCGAGACCAGCCTGAGCTCCAAAGTGAGCTTAAGGCCAGCCTGAACTGCATAGTGAGACCCTGTCTCAAAAAAAAAAAAAAAAAAAAAAAAAAAAAAAAAAAAAGTTAGTACTGTGTCTTTGGTGGTATTCCTATACTATTAGGAATTAAAAGATTTTAAATAAATGTCTCTCGAATCTAATTTTAATGATATATAAACCTGAACTTTCCCAAAATTAAAAGAAAAATTTATGATTGCACAAAAATAGGCTTGTTCAAGAGTCAAGTTTTATTTTGCAGGCAAATACAAAGTAGGTATAGACATAAAAATCATCTAAGAAGGATTTTTCTATTGTAAGATTCTGTCTATTCTATTGTCTCTATTCCATTCAAACACTCAGTTTCTCAAATTCTGATCAGAATATTAACAATTAATGCAATATTCAAATTTTTGAGTTCTCTTTAAACACTTGATAAAACAAATCTACTGAAAAATCACGATTTTTCTGCCAAATGAAGTGCACATGTTTATGTCAATACAAAACATTAAATGTTAATTTGAAATCAGCTCAAAGGCAATTTTAATAGTAAGAGCATTATTAGAGTCAGTTTAGATAAGTCTGTTCTCTATGCAATGATAACAAGTACAAAACATGCTCATTTATACCTGATTCTTAGCACCTAAAGGCATTCCTCAAAAAGCCCTTTAACTAATGAAATTAATGTTAAATATTAATACCAGGCTGGGGAGACAGCTCAGGGGTTTAAGTGCATTGCCTAGTAAGTGCAAGGTCTTGGGTTCAAGTCTCAGTTGCCAAGACAACCCGAAACCGGGTGTGGTGGCACATGCCTGTAATCCCAGCAATAGGGAGGCTGAGACAGAAAGATCACTGAGTCCAAGCTACCTAGCCAAACCCTATACCAAATAAATAAATAAGTAAAATTAAATATTAATATCATAGTTTCTGAGAAACTAAAACATTTACAAAATTCTCTTAATCCACTCATTTTAAAGAAATGCCTAATACAAAACAAAGTAGAAACATATCCTGTGGAATGTTAACACATAGATCTATCAGTAATTGGTCAGCATATTCTGAACAAGGGTACCTAAATGTGCTTATGTGTGTCACTTCTCTGAACCTACTACAGTCTTTTTTTAGTGTCATTCCTACTTCTAAGGCCATAACTAATAAGGCATAAATAGCTCTGAACTTTCAACTTTTACACTTTTAACAACTTTCCTTTGAAAATAATAAATATAACATTTTCCTATTTCTCACCTGCCATTCACTTAAATGCACAAGTACACACCTGTTTTATTCACTGTCACCTGATATAGTGGCTGTATTTTACCTTTTTTTTCATATATAAGTTATGTGAAAATTACTTTCTATCTTGGTTTGACACAGTGACAGATTAAGTTTTACAGGCATCTAATCTGGTCTCAACACATGGAAATTCTGGAGAAAATATTAGAACATCTGTAGAAATGTTCACATATAGGACAAAACTTTAAAAAAGCTAAGAGACAGCCCTACAGAGAAAGCAAAAATAAAAGCATAAAATTATAACACTCAGTAACAGTCAGAATTAAAGATGTAATTATAAGGTATGGACTCAAGTTTACATAAAGAAAGATAGGTAGTTATCAAATTTTGATGGAACAGAAGTTAAGACAAAGGGGAATTAATGAGTCAGGATGTCTCCACTAGGAAACAAGCAGGAATTTATTTATTTATTTATTTATTTATTTATTTATTTATTTATTTATAAATGTATTTAGCACAGGGCCTACAGGATCTCACTATGTAGATCAAACTCATAATCACCGTTCTGTTTTCAGCCTCCCAGGCACTGGGATTAAAGGCATGTACAACCACACCCAGTCTCAATCACTTCAGTGTTCCCAGGGGTGGGGGGGTGGGGGTGGGAGACCAGGCCAGCATGGCATGGGAATGGAACCTTGGCCTCTGCATTCTGCCTAAGCAGGTGCTTTAGTCCTCTGAGCTATCTGGCCAGTCCCTGGAGCTGAATTTAAAGGGAGGGGATTGAGTGATACAGGAGCACTAAAAATAAAAGTGATTTCTAGGCAGAGGGAGAACACAGCCTTGGAGAAGAATTCTTGAAGTAGACAATCAGGAGGGTGATGGACAGCATACATCAGGACTAGAGTGAGAGAAAAGATGGGAGGACAGTGGCAGATTCTGACTCAGGACAGAAGTGACTCTGATTATGGGAACAACTGATGGTTGCTGCTGTGGTCTGCATGTTTACATCTTCTCCAGATCCATGTGTTCATATCTTTACAGCCAATGTCATTATAGTACCTGGAGGTGGAGTTTGAGAGAGGCATTAGGTCATGAGGGTGGAGCTCTTATGAATGGAATTAGTGCCTTTATTAAAAGGACCTTAGAAGTCTCTCTTGCTCCTTTCCACCATGTGAAGACACAGTGAGAAGGCACTAAGAAAGTAGAAAGAAGGTTCTCGTCAGACTCTGAACCTCTGAGTACTGAATCTTGGACTTCATAAGCCTCCAGAACTATAAGAAATAAATTTTTGTTATTTATTGGCTACTCAATTTCTAGCACTTTGTTATGAAATCCTAACAAATTAAGGAAGTTTTTAAGCATGGGAGAGGCATGAAGTTTTAATAAGCATAACTCTGAAAAGGTTTGGAGGGAATGAAGCTAAAAGTAGTGAAAGCTACTAGAAGGTCATCTTAGCAATTTAGGCATGAGTCACTAAAGTGCTGGACTGCAGAGTAGTGGTGACTACAGGGGTGGCAGTGAAAAGATGGACGGGAGTGACATTTTTAAGGAGGACTTTTCAGGACTCATGAGTCTTTTGTTCCTCCTGACATTCCTCTGTGCCCTTTGCTCAAAGTATATATAAATGTTAATTGATCAATCTACAAATAATTTCACCCCAATGAACCAGGTTATAGACAAGTTAATTAAAGGTTAAATAAAGTTCTCAATCATATGTACAAGACTTATAAATTTCTTATTTGAAATTACTAAAGTTATTTGTAAGCAATGATTTCTATGTATTTATTAAAAGAGTAATCCAAAGACCTTTTGCTCATAGAATATTAAGCATGATTAAAGAAAAGGGTTTTAGTAAAAACAAAACTGGCAAGTCATTCACAAGTATTACATAAAGTAGACTATCACTGAACAGTACTCCAAACATATAAACCTTTATAAAATTAGAATTTTAGTAACTGTAAAAATGTTATCAACATTTTTATATTCACGTAGTGGCATGTGAAGCTCAATCTGCTTTCTACCTCATTTTTCATTCTCTCCTTCTCTCCTCATCAAAATAAGTTTCTCTGTTCATCTGTTACTTTTTCTGCATGTGCCTCTTCATTTATACTCATTGAGAGAGACACTGCGGTCCCAGCTTCTCAGTGAATGTGACATATGTTGAACACAATGTGCTAGAAATTTCAAGACACGTCAGATAAGGCACTGAGTTCAAGCACCCAGGGAAATACAAAACTGGAGGAGCAGCAGAGGGCATAAGTACTTGTTATACAGGGATGAATATTTTAGGTTACATAAAGATATAAAAAATATTAACAGGTTGCAGTAAGCTCCCCCCAGGTTGTTCTTCCATGATCCTTGTTGCCTGTACTGTTCATTTTCACAGTGAGTGGGCAGATCCATGCACATAAAGACAGTTGCAGAAATGATAGCATACAGGTCTAGATTTTCATCAGAAAAGACACATCAGCTTCTGTCTGTGCTCTCTGTATATCATAAGCCCTGTAGGAAGTGAGCAGCTTCATCAGGGGACATTCAGGTAGTAATGGAGCTGTCTACCAGGTGAGGAACCAAGGGCTCTGGCCCACGGCTAGCACTGACTTTATAGCCAATTAAGCGCTCTCTTCATCGGAATGCAAGCTCAGAGATGGTCAGAGTCCTGGATACCATTTTGGCTCTAAATTTAGGAGACAGCCTGCTAAACCCTCAAAAATTCCTGACCTATTAGAACAGTGAAGGACAACAGTCACTGCTTCCAATGCCACTGAGTTACAGGGAAATGTGTTACTTAATAGCATGTCATTTGCACAGGTTCAGAGGATGAAAAAGTCATGTTTAGATTGCAGAACAGAAGTAGACCCCTAGAGTAGTGAGTGGCATTGGTGGAGGATCATATTTCTTTATCTGACCCAAACAATGAAAAGTGCATAGAAACATATGCATTCAGAATCATCCAAAATGCAAAGCAGGTTAGAATTTAAAAACTGAGTAAAATCCCCTTCAGAATTCAATTCCCAGGCCCAACATGCCAGCCCTGCTGAGTCAGCAACTGAAACTAGATGTGGTGGCACAAACCTGTAATACTAGCTCTTGGGAGGCTGTAAACAGGCAGATCACTAGAAGTCTGATCTAGTAGTGAGACTGTGAACACCCTGTAGACCCCTCCCTAAAAATACAAAAAAGAAAGGAAGGAAGGAAGAAAGGAAGAGAGAAAGAAAGAGAGAAAGAGAGAAAGAGAAAGAAAGAAAGAAAGAAAGAAAGAAAGAAAGAAAGAAAGAAAGAAAGAAAGAAAGAAAGAAAGAAAGAAAGAAAGATCCCCTTAAGGAAATAAAAGTAAATTTTTCTCACTGGTGGGAGAAAAATCTTTCAAATTTTTGGTGAGCATCTGACTCTGTCAAATTTACATGAAGTGCTAACTCTATTTTGTTTGTAGAACAATAACATAGATGTTATGTCCCAGTTAGTGATCTTTTAAAGCTGTCTACTAACTCTGTACATGGATAGCTCTGACTCCTGGGACCTTAGTATAACATCTTACGAGGTAAAAAAAAAAAAAAAAAAAAAAAATTAGAGAAGCTACACCATTAAATGACTCAAATGTATCACTTTAACAACTATCACTTTATATCCCATTTAGTTAGGGATAGCTTATAAACAAACAAATAATAAACAACCAAAATGTCAGAAAACAAATGTGTGTTAGTGTAACCTGTACTTAGCAAAACTACCTTTTAACCACCAGGTGTACTAACAAAGGAGGCTCCAACATAGCACCTGCCCCTAGAAAGGCTAGGGATGGCATGTTGGTACATGTGCATTGAAGAAGTTTGTTATTTGAGTTAGCCAAGTGAGCAATCCCTGTCACTGGAGAGATTCTTGATCCAAAATATTAATTGATAGACTCAACTTTCAGAAAATAACAAAATAGAATAAGTTTTAAACAGTTGAATAACCTTCAAAATTCCTTCTAGCAGCCAAGCTTAAATCCTGAAGAAGTTCATTTGCCCATTAGTCTGCATAGAGCCAGAGTCCTATTAAGGCCTGGTAGATTCTCAACAATCTCATTAACTACCCCTTTCAATTGACTCTTACCTCCTCTGCTCATGTCCTGACGCTTTCACTCAGTCCATCCTGCTATATCAAAAAGGCTTTGGTTTATTGGCTTGCGGGGCTCATTTTCAGTATTTCAGTATTGACAATGTACTCATACAAAATGTTTATATCTACATTTTTCATTCAGTTACTCTACCAGTACTGTAGAATAGCTACTACATGCCAGGCATTGTTGTATCATTGTCCCATAGGAATGAAAAAGAATGGTGTCTTAGTTACTTTTCTTGTTGCTGGGACAAAATACTTGAAATCCACAAGTTAAAGGAGGAAACACCTCACAGCTTGTAAAGGTTTCTGTCTGAGGTCTACTGGCACTCAGGCAAGGTGTCATGGAAGACGGGGCATCACAGAGGAGAAAGTGTCCATGGAAGAGCAGGTAGGAGGCAGCAAGCAAGCCTCCTTTCCCTTTTATTCCATCCATGCAATAAGCTTCTAGAGGGTTCACCCACACCCAGTGTGGGCCTTCCCAGGATCTATACCTAGAGCTATGCTCAACCAATTAATTAGTGGACTAAATTAGTATTGCACACTTTTAATCCCTAGATCCAGCCAGCTTTGGAAAGTCACACCTGTGAACACATGAGGTTTTCAGGGCACATCTAGATATAAGCCATGACAGACGAGGTCTATCCTCTTAGGAATTCATAGCTTTATATAGCTGAAGAAATGAGGAATTGAGTCATATTGAGGAAAGTGTCACAGAAGGATGAGTTCAGAGACCACTGACCTATCTTCAGAGATGAAGGATGGGGTCCTGAGATAGCTCATGTCTTAGTTCACTGAGGCCATATTGAGAGAAAACATTGAATGAATTAATGAAGTGCTGCTTCTTTTTCTCAAAGATTTTAGTAAATATAATATGAGATATTGTGAATATGTTAGAGGACTGGGGCTATACACCTCCGTGGCACAACACCTGCCTGTCAAGAGTAAGGTCCTGAGTTCGATTCCATGTATACCCCCAAAAAGTATAAATATGTAGAAAGGGTTAAGGAAATATAGCATCACTCTCTACTAGCCTGCAGTGATATAGTTTATTTTTATTGTAACAAATATATGGGATAAAGAAACTTGTAAATGGTAAGGTTTATTTTGTCTCACAGTCATGGAAGGGTGAGTCTTTAACCAATTGGCTCTGTCATGCTAGCCTTTGGTAGCACAGTACATCAGGACATGACCATGTAGTCTTTGTCCTTCAGGGTGGCTGGGAGGCAAGAGTGGAAGGGGAAGGGTCTGGGGCTCAAGGAGTCACCCCTAGGGATTTCATTTCCTCCTAGGAGGTTGTACTGCTTAAAGGCTTCATACCTATTAGTGCCAAGCAGGGTACCAAACCTTCAACACAAGGGCTATGCAGGGATATTTCAGGACTAAATCATGGCAATCTCCTTCCCTAAAATTCTCTTTCCATCTTAAGTGCTTACTCAGTAATTTTATATCCTATCGGTGGTAGTAAATATTATTATTTAAATTCAAGAGAAATTCTAACCTCAGCATTTGTTCCAAAGTTTGATTCCACCAATATCTGCCGCCAACACTGAAAATTCCCATGTTATTAATATGCTGCTTTATTCTTGAGCAACAACTTGATTTTATGTTTCTTGTGACATTTTCTTGTGAGTATCTTGGGCTTTGTTTAAAAGCTCCCTATCAGAGTAATTACATCTCTGTTGCTAAGTTAACTTGTTCTGTGTACTATCATGAAGAGAAATGTGAAAATTTCAAGTAGCAGCCACTTTTTATATTTAATAGATATATCTTTAAAATACCTACTTCCTGATATTCAGATTACCTACAAAATAAGGGCTATAAAGCCAGATTAATAAAGATGCAAAGTGGCAAAAGTATGATGCTTTCCAAAGCAAACAAGTTTGGGCTTGCTTGAAAGCATACATACATCTTGAGCCTTCCAATTCTTGGCATCAGCATGGATGAGCCCTACATCAGCGCCTGCCCTGTGTATGTCCTGCTCTATCCTCAACCATCTCAACTGCCTAACCCACCCAATAAGAACACCCTAGCAGTAGTGTCAATAGTGCTCTAAAACGTTTCCATCATGGCAGGCCTTAGCTCCCCCCAAAATGAACTAGTGACCCACTACTGATATATTCAGGCCCCAGGCTTTCCTTTTGACTTCTGCAATCTACAACAGCCTCACAAATTGTCTATTTTTTAGTCAGAAATTCTGTTTCTCACTAGTTAGTCTCTATTCTTTCTCCCTTGTGTCTTATCCCTATGTGCAAAATCCTTATTATCTCAATGTTTTCCAAGAAATGTCAAGGTTAGCTCCAGTCCAGTCCATTCCAGGAGCTAGCTTTTTCTTAAAAACTTTACCACTGATCCTCCCATGAACTTCCTAACTTCTTGTGATGCTTACACCTAGAAAGCAAACCTCAGAGCATCACCTGCACTGCTCTCAACCTGCCATATCAATGATTAAATCACCAATGCTAATTGTGAAGCTACTGTGCTATGGCTTCTGTGGAAGAGTTGGGGAGGGATCATGCTGCTGTTCCCGGGGAAATCTAATGCAAGACAACTGAATCCAATATGGGTCAGGCAGAGGATGTCTCCAAGGGGAAAAAAAGATGAACTTAGGCCTAAGAGGTAGGGATGGGTTAGTTTCACCAAGGAACTAGAGAAAAAGATGTGTAAACACTTTTGGTGAAATAGAACTAGGTGACATTAGGGAATCTTGCTGCCTGTTTTCATGGTATGCTATTCCCACAAATTAAAAATGAGACTAAAAAAAAAAAATGGTTCTATAAGTTACAAGCATGAATATCTGTTTTAGGTTCATATAATATCTCGAGATCTGCCCAAGTCTGGGCGCTGGGAGTGTGTGGGAGAGCTTCTGTGCTCTCCTGCACTCACCCAGAGGATCTCTCGGGATCAAGCCCAGGCCTGCTGAGGGAGTGAGACCTTTCACTGCTCTCTCAGGAACCGCCCCAACCCCCGCCTCCAGGTTTATATAATATCTCAAGTGTGGTTGAATTAGGTTCTAATATTTAGAATTTCTTATTGTTCATTGAAATAAGCCATGTAAAATAAAAATATAAACCATGGTCATGGAGAGATTTTAAACATTCAAACTTGAAAGATACTTATTTGATGTTACTACAGTTTATGTATTATATTTCCATATATAATTACAGTTGACAGATCCACCAAATGTAACCCATTAGCTTCTTGAAGTGTTAGAGTATAAATATTACAATATTAATAATAGATATTAGAAATGAAAAATGAAATTCTCCACTTTTATAGAATTAGGTCAAAATCAAGGAGGTCAAACACCCTTTGATATGTCATTGAAATGACATATCACCAGTAGTATCCATGCTCTCCTTGCTGATATTTATAGTATTAAACAAACACTGATAATTTCAAATAATGAGTAAATCATAATGAAACAATTGTTGATGTAACAAAATGGAACTAAAAGTTCTAAAGGGTCTCTTTTTTTAGTTTGTGGGAAAAAAGTGCATCTCATAAAATTATCATAATTTCACCTTACCCCCTAATTAATAGAGCTTTTATTTCAAGGATCATCAGAGTTATATTTCTAAGTATAATAGTGCTTTAGGTCTATAACCTCAATGTACATTCTATTGAGAATATCAATATGTACAGTAAAAGAAGTTAAAGCTAGATTTGACATAAAATCATTTCTAGGTACATTATTTGCATAAAGCTGCTGTGTGAAACAACTATTTAGCAGTTGGAGATGCTATTGGTAACACATGTACATATCATTCTTTGTTTTGTCCTCTGTAACAAACAGCTAGAAGCAGATAATGCCCAGATCCACTGCAAAAGCATTCTGCTAAATTGAGAAAGATATGAAGACAGATCTTGTTTAGATTAGCACCCCACTGTGAAATAAATTGTTCTGCTGTATCCCCAAATCTCATGACAGGAAATATTAACGTGCGTAAAATCAGTCCAGTGGCTGTGAACATTGGGAGCTATTTAACAGGAGAAATTATTGGCGATGTAGTGGTTTAGAAAAGACACATCCTTTGCTGCCCACTCAGAAAAGCCCTGCACGGATGATCTCATGTTGGCTCTGTATTAATTCTTGAAATGAGTGAATGAGAAGCGATAAGATGCTGATCTTTCATTCCTTTAATCAGAGAAACATGAAGAATAGTGTCCTCTGCAGTAGAGTAATTGAAAGTGAAGCAGTGTCCTCAAAGACTGTAGACACTAGAAACACAATCAACAGGTCTCAAAATGAGGGTGGTTTATGAAACACATCATCAGACGGATGCAACATGAAAATATTAATATAATTGTGGAATTTGTGAAGCACAGCACAAAAATTATTACCTAATTTACTTGCTTTACATAAAGCTAGAAAAGCAATAGACTGGATCCTGAAATGTTTCTCTAAAAAGAATAAAAGTCAGTATAGGATAATAATGCAAATACGAATGAACTCATGCATAAACCCAAACTAAGGGAATTTGTGCAAATACTTGACCACCTGCCCAGCATCTCTATAGTTATAGGTCGGGGAAGTCTGAAAGGAATCCTGGACAGGGCATGTGTGCTAAGAGGGCCATGGGTTGGCTTGAGCACTACTTCTTGTAAAATGAGCAGGTGAGATAAGAAAATCTCCTAGGGGCCTTTGGATATGGAGATTTTCTAGTTTTTGATGAGCAAGATCACATGTCTTCCTTCCCCAAGGCTCTACAGCTTAAGCCCAACCTGAGACAATATGCAAAAGATAAATCATATTTCAGATTTTAGCTTTCTATGACCTCTTGAACTAAATGCATGTTTTGCTCACAAGGGTTAAAAACTGCTATTTCTAGAGATTGCAGTCCCTGAAAACTTGTTGAAGGGAGGCCTTGATTCATAAGGATGATCAGAAAAATTATCTTAGTACTGGAAAATAAACAGACAAAAACTAAAAAAAAAAAAGCCCAAACCACAACAACCTTTAAAGAAAAATGATATACAAAATAATAACTTGCAACAACTTAAATTCCTTTTTTTCTTGCATTCTTGGTGATGGACCAAGGAACCCTTAGAATGCTAAGCACCTGTCTGTTATTCCAGCCCCTGATGTAATATTAAAGCTGTGCTTCTTTCTTTTTCTTCCTTCTCTTCCTCCCTCTCCTCCTTTTTTATTCTTTCCTTCTTTTTCCTCACTGTCAGCTGATCACCGGGGCCAGGCCCCTGTAGGTGAAAGACCAGCACAGGTGGGGCTGGGAAGGGCACTCTGCTGTGCTCTTAACACACTGTTCTTGCCTTTCTTGTCATACCTACTTGAGTGTCCTCTTTTAGTTGTCTGTCTTCTGTCTACCTTCTCTCCAAACCAGAGGTCAGCACACTATGGCTGGGGGCCAAGTGTGCCCCATAACTGATTTTGTAAATAAAGCTTTATTGGATAAGTCATCTTATATGTTGCTTGTGGATGCTTCTCTGTACAATAAGCAACCGAATAGTTAGATGACCCTCAAAGCCTAGGCCACTTATTGTCTGTCTCTTTACAGAAAGTGTTTATTTGCTCCTGTGTGAGGCTGTTGACCCAATAAATACAGGGCAATCTTGGTGTTCTCAGTATCTGGTACTGAGCAAATGTTCAGGTCCTGTATGATTTACCAACTGATTACCTAATTGAATGAATGAGTATCAGGGAGCAAGGAGGACAGAGAAAGCCAGCAAGAAATTCTGCAGTGCCCAGAGGAATCCAGGTTACTATTTTAAGCCTTTAAAACTACTTTTCAAAGCCGGAAACACCATCTCTCTTCATGCAGGCTGTTTCTTTTGGTTAAGCTAATTTTGTCTCACCCAGAGAGCTGACTGCCTTTTGGACAGTGTCCAGTGCCTGTATCTTCAACATAATGGAAAGGAAGGGGTGGGGGGGGAGACAATGAAGACGTAAATAGGATAAAAACCATTATATACACGTATATACGAGGCTCTACTATGTGCCAGGTACTATCATAGGTTTAAGGTATCATTATTCCTCTAAATTGGAAAGAACAGATACTAAACAAACACATAGCAGTGAGTGAAAAGTGACTAAAAGGAAAGCAAGAGCAGTTGTATTATGGCAACTGTTGAACTGTTATTCACAGAGTGGTCAGGAAAGGCCAAAAGGAACATTAACACAAATCCCCAAATAACAAGCCCTGTACAATCTGGTGCAAGCAGAGTCCACATGGAGAAATATTCAGTGAAAAGTCCCTTAGGTTGAATACCTAGGCACTTCAGAAGAAATAATGAAGGAGTTGGTGATAATGAAGTCAAGTAAGTCAGGGGCCAGTGGGACCAGATGAGGTTGGAGGAAATGAGGCATGAAGCTTTAGGGAATTTTGCTCCTACATGATATCAAGTACACACCAACTTGTAAGCAGGGATGAAATTTAATGGCATTATGGCCTTTAAGAAAATCATTCAACATTGTGTGTCACCAGCAAGACTAGAAAAGAGACTCTTGAACACTGTTTTAGAATCTTGAGAAGTAAAGATGGCTGTGTGGACTCAGTATTGGGGAGGGAGTGGTTACAGATAGGATGACAAGGTGTTAGGAAGACAGAGGCATTACATGGCTGCAGTGTAGGTTTTTGCCTTCTCTTCTAACTTATGTAAAGCTCCCTCATCTTTAAGAACTGTCAAGATATTGTTCCTAGGGGCTGGTCAAATACTTCAGTGGATTAAAGTGCCTGCGAGCAGGCACAGGGGCTAAGGGTTTGATCCCCAGGCCTGCCATGCCGGCCTCACCTCTGCCCCCAGGGCACGGTGACCTGGCAATTAAGACTGGGCATGGAGGCTATAAACAGGTGGATCACTATAAGTCTAAACTAGGAGTGAGACCCTGACACCCTGAAGACCCTTCACTGAAATACAAAAAAAAACCCAGTTATTATTCCTAAATTCATATAACTGTAATAAAAACTTTTTATGTTTTTCAAATTATTTTAAAGTAGAAAATAAGAGATTTTCTGGTGCTTTCTAAACAAATTTGAGAGATTTTTGCAGGGCCAAAAGTATATGAAATAATCAAGTCAGTCTAATAATAATAAACATATTTAATGAAAATTTAAAAACTCTTCATTCAACCAATAGCCACGGATCTCCAATGTATGCAATGCTGGCCAAGGTGTTAGGCAACAGAACAGGGACAACAGCTTCCTGGTTTCTGCTCTCACAAACAATGCTTTATAGACAGTGTCAAGCCCTGGAGCTCACTGAGGATGTAGAAGGTATTTTCTATCATCAAAGAGGATATTGATATTTATATTGGAGACAGAAAAATTAGATATTTCAGAAGTAAAACTGACAAAATCCCTGAAGCTGATGCAGAGTGGGAAAACAGAGGATAGGATATCCAGCTTCTCTGTAAATACGTACTGAGCACTTCTATGAGTCAAGCTCCTGACTGCAGTTCTCTTGGAGCATGCATCTCAGTCCTCTGTACCCTCAAGGCCTCAGGAAAGCAACAGTATTTGTTCTAGCTCTGTCTTCATCTCCCTGGCATATACAGCGGTGTTCTGTGACTGAATGGAAGATTGTTTCCTCCCTCCTGTACAATGCCAAGAAAGCCTCCCATTCTAAGACTAATGGAGGGGCTAGGGATATAGCTTAGCAGCATAAATGCCTGCCTGACAAGCACAAGGTCTCAAGTTCAATCCCTGGTACAAAAAAAAAGAAAGCAAAGCAAAGTGACTCATGGTGAAGTGGGAGGTAGAGAAGGCACCAGTGCCCACTCCACTCAAGCCCCACCCAAGTCCCCCAGTACAACAGTGACTCCACTTCAGTTGAGCATGGGTGTCAGGGCCAATCTTCCTACATCCACCTCTATAAAGAACCAACTGGAGGAGAAGCAGGACTGGAAACTGAGCCTTTAAGGTCTGGGACCGATGAATTTTATTTAGATGTCTTTTAGATTGCTAAGGGAAAATGTGCAGCAATGGATTCAGTTGATGGTTCCTAAATTTGGTGAGAAAATAGGAGCTGGGAACTGTTCAGGGGAGCTGCCTGCTGGGAGATGGTCATCAGAGGTGGGGAGTAGAGGAGCACTGTGGACAGGGTAAAAATTTGGCAAAGGAGGCATGCAGAGAAGATCCCAGAGTGCACTGTGTAACTGTTTGATTAAGGTGTTTTAACTTATCCAGTGATGAGAATGAAAAGCAGTTTTTCTTTTTCCTAATAACTGGTACTACCTGTCTGCCAAGCATGCCTGCTGGGTGGTGGCCTCTTTCAGCAGCATCTTAGCTGAGTCCACGACTTGCAGTCGCTTTTAGTTAGCATAAAAATAACCTAATATCGGTCACTGAGCTTTTAAGGGCCCTTTTTACACTTTATTTTGGATCCTACTCAAAGCTGCCTCCTCCCTACAGTGAAGACCAGATGGCGCTCTCGCCACTCCAAGAGCTGAGCTGCACCCAGGAGGAAAGGCCTGTGCCCCTGGACGTATCTGCAGTTGGTTCTTCCAGGACCCTGAGGGACCCCAGAATATTATGGAGTTCTGCTGTTCTTGCTCCACCCCAGACTCTGCTTGTAGACATGGCCAATCTTCATTCACCCCGGGGGGTGTGTTGAGGACTAATCTATAAGGAAGGCATTGAAAGCTTCAGTTTTGAATTGAATTTGCAAGTTCAAAAGAGGAATTAGGGCTTAACAAAGTATCATCAAGAGCTGCAAAGGCAGGGAAGAGGTGAAGCAGGAAACTGAGCTAGCATCCTAACCTGGATCCCCGTGAAAACTCAGTGAAAAAGTATTCTTCAACTGGAAAGCAGGCCCTGTTTTTAAAGTCAAATTACAGCCTTTCCCTCATATGTTCAGTCTTTGCAAGATTTCCTGAGTCAGTCAGAAGAGCACTCACATCCTCACAGTGACCTCACTGAGTGCTCTAAAACCACCCCTGCTCTGCCCTCACCTTCTCACTTACTGCAAAGTGGCCCAGAAGCTGTGGAATGCTCCTCATACTCTGCTTGTGTCTACCCTAGGGCTCTTGTGCTGAAGAACTCTTCCCCAGAAAGTCACAGTGCTCACACACTGACCTCCTGCAGGTCTTTCTTCCAATGTCCCCATCTCATATTCCCAGCTCCTTTATTTTATTCAATTAATTCTCTCCATAATATGTATCACTGTTTAGTAGATTTGCATTATTGCTCCCAATCTTCATTGCTACCTGCTCTAGACCCTTGCCAAATGGCCTTGTCCTTCCTCCCAGAGGAAGCTGCATGTGCCTCCCTATCTCAGAAATAGCTGGGGCTGAGCCACATAGCTTTGAAGACTGACAAAATATGTCACTCTGTCTGGCATTTCAGCATAAGGGTTACTTTGTGCTAAAGGCACTTAAAAATAGTATAAGAAAGGTGTTCTAATCTTCCCTTTCTTCCTCAAAACAGGATGAAAATGCCCATATGAAAGATGCCCTTCTTGTTTAGGGTAAAAAGGACCATGCTTCAAGGGGAGTTATGACAGAGAGTTCTGTACCAAAGGACACTGAGAGGGAAACAGAACTCTCACCTCACTGCAGTCTCTGTGTGAAATTTAATCATTTCCATTCCTGCTCTTCTTTGTTTGACCTAATGGAAAATCATGTGGGTTTTGCCACTTCTCGGGGTCTTCAGTTCCTTATGAGACTCCTGTGTCACATAAAATTTTCTGAAATTTGTATGCTTTGCTCCTGTTAACCTATCTTATATTGATTTAATTCCTGAGCTTGGGTAGGACCTGAATGGAGAGAGGCAGAGTTAACCTCTCCTACAATCTGCTCTTCACTGTGGATGTCAGCAGATGTGGAATGAGCAGACACAGGGAGACAGTGCCTGCTCACTGAGGCCTGTTTTTGTCTTACCTGTGTCCATGAAAAGAGCTATTCTTCAGCAGCTACTGATTCAAGGATGATCACATATTTAGGAAACTGTAAACATTCTTTGTTCAAAAAAGAACCAGCTAAACCCAGCCCCAGCAGCTAGACCTGGGTGAGGCAGAGGTGTGAGTGCTAGTTCACCTAGGCTGTCTACACAGCCCATCATTTATTACCTGGGCTGTCTCATGGCCAGAATGCAAACTCTGTAGGGCAGAAATCTTGGTTTCGTATTATGCACAACAGTTGCTTTATAGAAATGCGCTGAACACATGAAGCAAAGACTGTCAGTGTGGCCTTCACAATAAAGAGCACTCTGCTGTATTCATTTCACTAAGAGGAAGAATGAAACCTGGACTAAAAGAGGAGTAGGTGCAGTGCATAGACACAGGCCAGTGACAGCCTGTTGGAAAGGAGATGTCATAAGAATAGCAGATGTACAGTCTCCAGGTGGACACATGGTTGTGGGAGCAGGAAAGCATGTTAGCCACTGTAATGGACATCTATGCAGAGATCATAGGGTCTGTGGTCAGTTTCAAGAATAGTGATGGAGTAGGCAACACAGGGAAGTACCACATATGAGGAGTGTCACAGCACTGTCCAAGAACCTAAAATTACATAATGGCATGCAGGGAAGGCCTGCAGGAGAGAAAACACTGAAGGCTCTTTTAGTTCAGGGAGCTGAGGAATGAGAACTTGATACCCCAGTGATGGGCAGCATAATGGTGCTGTGAAGATGCCACTACCTGGCTGTAGGCTCCAGAATAGATTTTTTGAGGCAAATCTGTCAAAAGACCATGAAGGCTGAGTCATGGACCATCAGTCTTGTGCTCTGGAACCAGCATGGTCATATGCAATCTGCCTCTCAGCTAGATCTTTGAGTCTTCCCTGTACCCTGTTAGACCAGACCCACAGAGAGAATGAGAGGACACCTAGAAGGGTGGGAGCACATTCTTTTAGGTAGGAGAGATTCAGAAATAAGGTTGAAAATTCATAGAAAATAACTTGTAACTCAACTTCAGTAATGATCAGCTATATTTATTGTGCACAGAATTGTACTGCCCCAACACCACACTGGATTTAGAGTTGCAACAACACATTGTATAGTTTCAAACATCTTCCCACATTTGTAAAACTTTCTAGACACTATTTCTATAAACAATTCTTGCCATCCCTTTGCTCTGCTACTACAGAAGGCCAAAGCCATTGCACAACCAACTCAGCTTTGTATTTTTCTTCACATATAAATCAGTCTTGGTGACTTTCTGTCTCTACAGATAAGAAAGTAATACTATTCTCTGAAGATAAAATAAATTTGGCAGAGGTGACATGGCTATCTGGCATCAATCTGACTATAGAGTTCAACTCACAAGGTGCAAGAATTGAGGTGGACATATGCCCACTTCACCACACTTCCATTCTGGCTCCCATACAAAAGATTGTTAATGGGAGGAATTTATAAGTAGGAGGTATCCTTATGCATTCCTGAATCTTCTGCCCTGTGCTCCTGAAGAAATAGAGTGTCTTGGTTCACAGGTGGTGTTATAGTCAACTTGCCTGAGTCAATAAATCGCTATTGTCATGAACCTGAAGCTGCCTTTGTTCTTCAAGTTTACCCTGAGCTGATTTCAATACTGTAGGACAAAAGCAGTGCTTTTTCCAATACCTATCATCAGAAGCTTTGTACTTTCATCAGGAGCAGAAGTGTTCTTTTGAGGAATATGCTGAGGTCCCACAAGAGGACCTCCTCTAGTCCTTCTAAACATTTACATTTATGTATATGTGATTACATACATACATACATATGTACATACATACATACATACATACACACACCCATGCACGCACACGCACACACACGGAGCACTTTCAGTTTGTGCCCACATCCTTCAATGACTTAAGCCCTTCTCTACTATTTCTTGCCACCCTAGTGACAGCCTCTTCTGGTACTCACTTGCCATACGTCCCATGACAGCTATCAGCACCTCCAGGGCCTCTCTCTAAGTCTAATCATTTATTGTCTCCTTTTCAAATGCTAAAGGTTCAAGGATGAGGGAGATGAGCACTTGTGTGCTCCTAAGTGTTCTTAAGTATAAGGGACACAGCTGTTCCATGAAGAGGGGCCTCCATCTCAATTTGCACACTACTCTTTCCTCTGCCTATGAGAATGCAAGAACAGACACTCTGGATGAAGCCACCTCAATGAGCACACCCACATCTGACTACTGGCAGCTCTCTTCTGCTAACTTCTCATCCTAGAAAAAGTCCCTCCTTGAGCAAAAGGTAAAAGAACCCTCCTGGCATAACCACATTCCTGGGACAGTCCTTCCAGGATGCGCTGGTAACCAGAAACAGATCAAAAAAGAAAGAGTAAATTTTCTGTTCATGCATATTTTCTGTTCACTTCATATGCAAGAATTCCAGTAATAAATCATGAGCTGGTGGATCTGGCTGCCACACCAGCACTGACCAAGAAAACATAATCCTGACTTTGGGACACCTGGATATGGCTGGAGCAGCTGGGTACCACAGGAGCAAAGCAATTTGCCCAGATCCTACTGATGATTCTAAACCAGGTACTGGCTTATCTGATGGACAAATCCTGATATCACACTTAGGGATAATACTCTAAATCCAGTGGGACTCTAAAGGAAACCTATTCTATCTCTGGATTGTGGGCTGAATGGGTTTTCTGTCTGGCAATACAACTCATCCAGTTAGGCCAGTAATCCAGACTTCCCCATCTCTCTTGCTACTTTAATGAGTATAGGTGCTGGGGATATATATAGTACAGTAGCACAACATATGCCTGGCAAACACAAGGTCCTGAGTTCAATTCCTCATACCAAAATAAAGCGAGTGTGGCTCTGCTTATACTGTGTGAGTTTATGCCAAAAGACAATACATAATTCTTGAGGGTAATACTCTACCCCTTAGTCTATGGAATGAAGAATTTCAGCAGAGGATGCAAGACTGGATTGATCACTAAACTTTGGTCTATATGCCAAAGTAAGATTTGATGTGCATGAAAGGAATTCACTTGCAAACTTAAAACATAGACCCTTTCTCAAGATATTGTAACTGAGTGAGAAAGATGGGTGGTTGTCAGTTGTAAAGAGAACCACAAAGAAGAATTGAAGACATTTGAAACTTGCAAATGACCAAGAATCTTTCACACACCACCTGTGAAGTTGATGATTTCTATGATCAGCTGAGTCCAACCCTGATGAGGATGGTAGTTACAGATTTCCAATGCACTGAGTTTAAATAGCCTGGTAAAAGGGGATACAAATGAAGGACCATTTTTGAATCTATATATACAAATAGTTAGGATAGATATACAGCTACTTTCTCTTAATTCAATAAGAAAGATTTGTACTAATAGTGTTTGGACAGGATATCATGTCTGCTCCTTGTACTATGAATAACCATTACAAAGACAATAATATACAATGTATTAATTATTGAAACTGTCCTCCTAATCGGTTTTGAAATTGTCTCATTGCTGATTGTTTCTCAATAAAATTAATAAAAAATAATAAATAGTCTGGTAAATATTATTTAAACTGGAAAGTTCATCTATTCTCTATTAAGTAGTAAAGAATACTAACAACTTCATCATGTTTTTGTTATTACAATTTTATGAGATTTCTGTTTCATTAGTCAAATGGTACATTGAGGATATGAGAACTAGATATGCCTTATGCTTGTGTAAATCCTTAGGTTACAGAGCTGTGTTCAGAGGAGCCAGCAGGGTGGAGCACAGCAGACAGCGCAGAAGCCAGCTACAGATGGGACTGGGAGCAGCCTTGGGCTGCCTCTGTCTGAGGGTGCCATAGCAGCTAGGAGAGCAATGCAGATTCACACAGGGTGAGGAGACATTGTGGGGGGCATTCAGAAAGCTACTGGTTTAAGACTGTTCACAGCCCCAACATCCAAAGCCCAACATCAGACTCCCCATCCAATCCAGCACTAATCTTTTTGCATGTTGGGTGGGGCTCTAATTTGGACACTACTACAGAACAGTGGATACCAGAAGAATTTTATTTATTTGGGTTTTTTTTTTCTTTGTGTGCATCATTTTCCTTTTGTTTTCTAGTAGGGGTGTCTTTTTTAGTTATTATTTCTTTATTTTTTTACTTATTCATTCGATGCAGGGTCTCTGTATGTAGTTCAGACTCATAGTGATCCTCCCTTCTCAGCCTCCCAAGCACTGGGATTACAGGTGTGCACCACTACATTTGATTTTAGAGGCTGTCATTGTGCAACTAGGGCTCTGGGGCAAGCACCACATGTGGTACCAGGGATCAAACTCTGGTCATTGAGCTTGCCAGGTAGGTGCTAAGACTACCGAGCTAACTCTTCAACTCTTCTTTTATAGATTTATTAATATACTTTTGTTCTATTTGTCTTCTTTCTCTCTTTCTTAAACTATTTCTCTTGATTGTATATCTTCATGTGAGAAAACACTGTCTCTAATCTTTATGATTTGCTTCAATAATCTCTTGCTTTTCCTGAATTTTTCTCTCTTGCTCTCTAATTTCCCAAAGCTTGGGTGATCATCCTTTGTGCTCCAGCCTTGTTTCAACTACATTTGTCTTCATATATCTCTCTGATTTGTCTCCATTCCTCTTAAATTTACCCAGCACAGCATTATCACTCTACTAGGATTGCATAAAAGTTCTTGATTTATTTTGTATTTTGTTATATAACTGTAGACCTTTTATTTGAGTTAATATACATGCTACAATTATTTGCAACATTTATATACTACATTCATTTCTTAATTCATCTGACAAATAATTACTAAGTATATGACACATACCATATACTAGGCTACCACATAACATATATTATGGTAAACTCCTAACATACCATATATTAGAAAATTTAAAAATATAAATATACTCCTATCCTTAATATTCTAATTCAATACAATATAAACATAGCTAAGTCAGTATCTAAGTTTCTTTATGGAACTTAAAGAAGTCGTCTCTCAATACATATGCTTAAAAATGAGCAAGAATTTACCTCCTAAACAGAAAGAAGAGTGTATTAAAATGCTGCTTGGGAGGAAGAGTGTGATAAAATGCTAATTCCCTCCAAATGACTTAGAAAAGAGAAATATTCCCTTTACAAATGCTAGCAAGATTTGTAGAAACAGACAAACTAATTTAAAATTTATGTGGAAATAAAATAATATTTATTAGACAAAGCAATTCTGAAAAGTAAAGTAAAATTACAAACTTTAAACTTTCTCATTTCAAGACAGCGTAATCCACAGTGCACCATCCAACAAACTATAAAGTCAATCCATGGCTGAGAAAGTTTACTAAGATACTAAAAATATTTCCGTATAGTAATTATAATTTAAATGCTCAAAAATCTTATAAAATCTTCTAATTATTCTGGCTAAATAGAAGTCAGAGATAATACATAAAACTGCAGTAACCAAGACACTGAATCCTTGGCACAGGGATAGCTAAATAAGTCAATGGAACAGAATAGAGTCAGACAAGAATGTATTTATAATTCAGCTGGAAAAGGCTGGTCATGTCTAATCATGGTACCAGAGCCACTGGGCAGGCATATGGAACACTGGACACAATAACAGATCCATTCTCTCTCACATCATTCCAAACACAAAGATTAGTAATAAATGGGTCAAAGACCTACATGGAAGAACACCGGCAGATAACTTCCAGAATGAAAAGAATAAGAACTTTTAGCCGGGCGTGGTGGCACATGCCTGTAATCCCAGCACTTGGGAGGCTGAGGCAGGAGGATTGTTGTGAGTTCGAGACCAGCCTGAGCTACAAAGTGAGCTCGAGGCCAGCCTGAACTGCATAGTGAGACCCTGTCTCAAAAAGACAAAAAAAAAAAAAAAGAATAAGAACTTTTTTGGTGACCTTGAAAAACATAAAAATTTTAAGGTAAGGAATACAAAATCATTAACAATAAAAGTTAAAAAAAATGATAAATTAGACTTTGTCAAAATTAATGTTGTAAAAAATAAGATTTAAAAAGATAAGGCCAGTTATAGAAAACACAGGCAAATAACATGCTACAGAATTAGTTAAGCCTATATAATTTCTGATAACATAATATTAAGAGAATAACCAAATAAAATGTGTAAGAGATTTGAATAGACATTATGGCACATATATATCCCAAGTCAAATACCCAGGTGAAAAGATGTTGAACACTGTTACCCATTAGGAAGCATAAATTAAGAAAACGCAAGGTATCACCACATTCCTAATACACAGGGTACATTTAAATTACAGATAGTTGGGGCTTCTGAGATAGCTCAGTGGAATAAGTGCTTGTCCAGCAAGCTCAGGGTCTGATTTCAATCCCTGGTACCACAAAAACAAAATAAAACAAAAACAAACAACAATAACAAAAACATATAGTCCCAAATGTTGACAGGATATGGAAAAAGTGAAGCCCTGAAATACTGTTAGGAAGATTTGAAATGTACAGCTTTAAAAGCAGTTTGGCAGTTTCTTCAAAAATGGAATATGTGTTACTGTGCAGCTCAGCAATTCAACCTGTAAGTCTCTTTCTGAGAGAAATGAAAAGTCTACATAAAGACTTTCACATAAATGTTCTTAATGTTCATTATTCTTAATGAAAAATGACCACAGAACTATGATAATATAAATAAAACATAAATTCAGAGGAAGATTTTAGACCAAAAGTAACAGAATTGGGCTTATTAGATAAATACATCAGATATGAGTGTGGTCTCAAACAGGTGAGGGATTCATAGGAGAAAGAAGAGCACGTGCTTAAACTTCTCCATGGATGGCCCATTAATGTGCATGGAGACAAGCCTATACTGTGTTTTATTTTCTTAAAGGACATTCCTACCTTGTAGGAGGAAAGGCAGTGGGAGGACATGAACTTCCTCCAGGAGTGAGCAGAGCATGTTGTCTGTAAGCCTCTAAACTCCTGTGCCTCATCCACTGGATGAAGAAGTGCCCACGTGTCCAGGCTTGTGAAAGGGATATAATCATCTGGGAAGCTCTTAGCTGACTTCTTGGCACACATGGGTCCTTACAGTTTTCCAGTTTCCTATTGCTTCTCTCTTATCTTTCTTATTTAAGATAAAAAAACAACAACAAAACTGACCTCCTGCCTTATAGTTAGCAGGGCAAATTCATAAATCTGCAAGGTCTGTGGTGAGTGATTAGACTCTCCATATCCAAGAATAAACATCTAGGCACAAATCACCAGGCTTTAATGAAAATGAGTAAAGCCAGCAATATAGTTTTCACTCTTATTATAAGCATTGTCCTATACATGAATTAATATTCCAACCATTCTGCTATCTGAAACATGACTCTTGGGAATCAAACGTGCTATGACCTATGAGATTTATGAAGAAACAGTTACTTCTCTAAAAATATCACATGGAGGTCTATGAAATTATTCTCTTTAGGTAGATGCAACACCATATTGGACATGAAGTTTAATGAAAAGACTGTGGAGAGCATTTCAGCCCCGATCCATCTCCACAGCCAGCCAGGCCTGCTTGTGCAGTACAGAGTTTGCAAAAGCATAAGCAGGTGTCCTTATTTCCTATGATTCTAGGACAGACACAATCACTTGTTGGACACCAATTTTCACATGTAGTAAGTAAAGAGTGCTATACATTTTTCACCTAGCTTCGATCTTAAAAAACTATTCATCTATCTAAAATTTTTAAGTTAAATCTTCCATTCAAAGAAAAATTACAATTCTTTCATATAACCATAGGTGATTTATCAAGAAATATTGACTATTCAGCTCTTAAGTATCCAAGTGATTACCTAGTACAGAATGGATCATAATTTTGGCCTGGATGAAGTACCAGGCACTGGATTTAACCTTCTGCCTGAAACAACAGAATAGTCTGGACAAAACCCATGACAATGGTTTTCAACGTAGCAAGCATCAAAAGGGTCAAAGTGCATGAGAACTGGGGACAAGTGAGCTGAATGCCACAGCCAATTCAATTTAGTCCCAGAGGATTTCTAGGCCTTGGACAAGGAAGGGAGCTTCCAGGTGAGATTCAGTCACTGTATGGGTTAGAGACAAGAGACAGCATGGACAGGAGTAGAATGCAACTGGAGTGTCCAGGACTGAATTGATAGAGGGATGAGCTATACCAAGGGACTGAGAACACTTGCCCAAGCTTAGCTTCCATGTAAACCACTTAAGAGCATGAGGTACAAATTGCTTAAGATGAATATAGACATAATATAAGGTTTAGCCAATCCACTCCTGAATTTCTAGCCAATAGGAAGGAAAGTCTATGTTCATATGGGCATTTATACACAAATGTTCACAGCAGCCTCATGTATGAGAGCCCCAACTAGGAGCAACACAAATGTTCTCCAGCTAGCAAACTGATGATTGGGGTGAATCCAAGCAAGAGAATGCTTCTCAGCAATGAAAAGAACAGCTACTAGTATAGGCCATAATATAGATACATTTTAAAATAATAATAATGTAGTGTGAAAGAAGACAAGCAAAAGCTACATTTTTCTTTTGTGTGTGTGTGTTTTTGAGACAGGGTTTCACTATGAGTTCAGGCTGGCCTTAAGCTCATTTTGTAGCTCAGGCTGGTCTTGAACTCACAACAATCCTTCTGCCTCAGCCTCCCATGTGCTGGGATTACAGGCCTGCGCCACCACGCCCGGGAAAAGCTACATTTTTTAACTCTGAAAAGAAACCTAGAAAGTAACCTCTGGCATCTGAAAGCATGATGAATCTTTTAGAGACTAAAGGCCCAAACAGCAACCCAAACCCCATTTATTAAACCTGAATACTGATGATTCAGTTCAGAAAAACCAACTTAGACATTAACATTCTTTTGTCTTAAAAGAAAACCAAGTTGTGCCATACAGTGTACCCCACTGCTTATAGAGAAAAGATCGAAGGTTTCTGAGAGGGAGGCAGATGAGTGAAAGAAAATACAAAAAAATGTGAGGGCAGCACGTGGTCGTGGGAATCCAGTGATGACTTCACAGATGTGCCCACATGTGTATCCAAGCAAATTGTACTTCTAATGTGTGTTCTGTCATACACCAATTTTGTCTCAGTGAAAAACTTGAAAAACAGAAAAAAAAAGTAAGAATACAATTATATCTTTACCTGAGTATGTTTCATACCATCTTACAAAGCTGGCTCAGGGAAGCAGTGGCTAAACTTTGTTCCTATACTACCACTTTCTGAATCCTACTGGTGTTCATAAGCAATGCATATGAGGATTGCCATGATGTTTTTCACTTGAAAGATGATACTGTTTCACAGGTCCCAAATGGCAGTGGGGCTTTTCACAAAGAACAGGGTTGTGATACCCTTGCATATGTCATGATTTCTGTGCCTTCACATGGCTTAGGTTTGTTCCATTCCTGCAAAAGGGAATTAAAGAAGTCCTACCTTAAAGCTTTATTCTTTCCCTGCTGCCCCCTTTTTCTCCTGAGCATGCTCGTGAGTGCATAAATGTGCACACGTGTGTATGCACACATGTGTCCAAATACACACACACACACACACACACACACACACACACACACACACAGAGTTCTTGTCTTATTTTGTTATTATAATTTCTGCTTTGATTTACCCAGGGGATTAGGCCAGAGGATTTGATCAATTCTGTCTTTGATACATGGTCCCAGTGCATTGAAAGAGAATTAATCTGGAACTACATTAGAAACTCCTGATGCTCCCACTGCTATCACTTCTGAAGGAAACTAATAGGAAAAACAAATCGATGTGCTCTGCATATTCACAGGCATCACATATACTCTAGGCTACAAACTCCTTCAGTTTTAAGAGGCTCTAAATAGCAAGTCTCTCCAGAGAGCTCAGAAGTGACCCTTATATCCCGCTGTTGGCATCAGGTGCCACATTCCAGGGGTCGAGGGCTAGGGTATAGTCTTCAACTGTGTGACAAAGACAAGTTTCTCAATTAAAAGCAAGTCCCATACTTAAATGACATGTTTCCTACTTTCATAAAAAATGTCTTCTCCTTATTAAGTGATGTTGAGAGTAGGTAACTTTGTTCATTGTGTTTTAAAATATATTTATCTATTAAAACTGTTCAATACTATATTGTTCCTTGTTCTTATCCTTAAAAAAAATCAACTTGCTACAAAACCCATACCCAAAAAGTCTTGGATATATCAGTACTTTTCAGAGCATATGAAAAATTTTACTGACATTTTGGCATAGACTAAGTTGTTGTGACCATAATCACACATTGTTACAAATGACAATATAGCTTTGACAGTATAAGAAATCTTATTTCTAGCCTCTTCAGTGGAATAACTTCTACATTGCTTTACCTACTAAACTTTAAGAAAACACAAATAAGGATTGAAGAAAACCAGTGCCCATCATTGTGTGAAGCAAACAACTGACAAACCCAATAACATGCGTTCTCCTTTCTTTGAAAGCTGTCTGGATGAAAGGCTCTGGGAACAGAGAACAGCATGGGCAGCGGTAAAGTGAAGCTTAAATTATAATAGAGACAGTGCATTTTTATTACAATGATGGCATACAGAGACTCAAGATCATCAGGTGTAATGAGGTAATTAGATTGTGCAGGGCACAGCGGGCGACAGATAACTGTGCCAAGGCCATTTGGAGTGCTGTTGAAAGACTTGGTCTGAGTCCCATACAGAAAGAGTGTACAGATGGAAGCTCAGGGACCACTTTCTGATAGTGAGTGTCTTCTTGTGACTTATGGCAGAAAGAATGCCATATTGGGGTCCTGCTGACAGGAGTTTAAAACAAAGCAGGAGAGATTGGCCATGCTATTCATTTTTAAGCAGAATTTAGCAAGTGTGAAGATTAACTATTAGCAAGAAAAACCATTTTTACAGAAGGCAATAAAACTGTAACAATGATGTATATTTCCTTTGAATAACCAAATGGTAGATCCCCAAAGCAGGGGCTTGGAATGTAAGTATACTTCTTTCTCGTACCTCATGGAGTTGCAAGCAAATGGGGAAGGCTGAGACTATTGGGTCAGATGGGGTAGGTGAGGCTCTGCAATCAGAAATATGGAGCCAAAAATGTTGTCCAGGTGAAAATGGTCCTATTTGTCTAATACTCTGGCTAGGCCTGGAAATATTCAATTACTATTCTGAATTTGCTGGGGTTATGTTCTTCAAAACGTACACTTGATTAAAATATTGTATTGGAAACCTAAGCATCAAGTGAACAAATCTCTATTATACATAGAGATTTCATTTCTCATAGAATAAAATGGAAAAATACAAGGAAAAAAATAGATTAATAAGGCATTAAAAATACAAATATAGAGCTGAAAATTTATATAGTTCATTGCTATAGCATTTGTTTAGCATGCCAGAAGCCTTGGATTTAATTTCCAGTAGTGAAAATACATAGATAGATAGATAGATAGATAGATAGATAGATAGATAGATAGATATCTGATACTCCTTAGATATAATAGCATATGTAGCAATTAAACAGAGATTTGTGTTAAATTTAAGCATGTAAGTGATTCTTATATTGTGATGAAAGGAAAGAGCCCTTACAACTCAGTAAAAGTTCCTATAATACAGCAGAAAATAGGCCAATGACATAAACAGTAAGTACTTGAAACTGTTCTGCCTCATTATTAACAATAATTTAGGTATATTTAACAATAAGATATTCTTTTGCCTTGGAAATATCCATGATTTCTAAGAATAACAAATTCAAGGCTGGTGAATTCTGGGAGGTTAAGTTCCTCATGCAATTGCTGTATAACTAAGGGGAGTGTAAACTAGAAAACACTTTTTTAACCTTTCATTTTTATTTTTTTTTAATAGAAAAACCTTTTTGGCAAGAGATGAGTTATACAGTTTACATCAAGAGATTTTAGCAGTTTATGACTTTCAACATGACAGTTTCTAGCAATCTCTCTTGTGTAACAATCAAAGATATTGGTAAATATTGTATATGCTGATTATCAATGCAAATAATTTTAAAACACTATATCTTTATTTAAAATAATTTCTGAAACATAAATATATAAATAAATGTTACTTATAGTACTTATTGCAATTATTGAAAAATTGCAAACTACTTAAATTTCCAAGATTTGGAAGCATTTAAATCCACTATAGTGTCTGTATAAAGACAAATATCAAAATAAGCTTTCAAAGTGTAAATGCCTTAGTCAACTGCTCCCAGTATGAAGCTAGGTAATAAAGTAAAAATTCAATACAAAGGGGTCCGGGAGATGGCTCAGTGGAATAAGTGCTTCCTTGGCAAGCGCAAGGACCTCACCTCAATCCCTGGTTCTGGAAAAAAAAAAATTCAGTACAAAGCTATACCGAATGAGTCTATGTTCAACAATATACAGCACACAAACATAGACACATACATCTAGGTAAAAAAAAATATGGATAGGAAACCATAAGTTATTTGTTATAACTTACCACTAATGTTTATAGTGGTAAGTTATAACAAATGTAAAGGTAACTGATTTCATTTTAAATTTGTGAGATAAAACAATTCTTACAAAAATTTAAATAAATAATTACATAAAACAAAACTTTTCAGTATCAAAACTCTAACAAATCTACTTTTATTCTATAGTCTTTATCAGTGGACCCATGGATACCTACGTAAAATTTAGAACATACTCAAAAATGCAACTTTAAAAAAGCATAAGTGAAATTCTACAGCATGTATCAGTCTGTATATTTTTTATTTTAATTAATTAATTTACTTCCAGTACTAGGATTGAACACAGCACCTCATGCTTGACAGGCATGCTTGCTTAAGACTGCTGAGTTATTTCCCTGACCCAATCAGTCTGTTTTAAAAAGCCTGGGCTGGGGAGATAGCTCAGTGGTTTAAGCATGAGCTTGGCAAGCTCAAGGGTGTGGGTTTGATCCCTGGTACCACATGTTGCATGGGCATGCAGACCACCCAAACGGGAGTGGTCACACACTTGTAATATCAGTTCTGGGGAGGCTGAGACAAGAGAATAACTGTAAGTCTGAGTTGTGTAGTGAGACTTTGTACCAATAAAAAACCTGTGGTCAGGTTTTTATTGGTACAAAGAAAGTAACCCATTCAAGAACCTTTAAAAACATTATTGTTAAAATCCAAATTTGCATTATGCCAAATAAGATTGTACTGCATTACTCTTTACATTCTCTATGAATCATATCTAGAAATGTAATTTTTAAAAAGGAAGAACTATGCATTTATTTTCAGCTAGTGTCAAATCATCCAATTATTCCTGCCACTTTATATGCCCAAACCAGCATGAGGGGATCTAAAACTTACCACTGAGCTCACTTTTTAAATTGTAGGGGTATAAATAAATACAGAAATATTTTTTCCTTATTTACTTTTGGTGGAATTGGGGATTGAACTCAGGCCCTTGCGCTTGCCAAGGAAGCTCTTATTCCACTGAGCCATTTTCCCAGCCCCCAACAAACAAACAAACAAATAGTGGGTTGCTGTGGCCAGGGAGATAGCTCAGTAGAATAAGCGCTTGCCTGGCAAGTGCAAGGGCCTGAGTTCAATCTCTGGTTCTGCAAAAAAAAAAAAAAAAAAAAAAAAAAAAAAAAAAAAAAAAAAAAAAAAAAAAAAAAAAAAAAAAAAAAAAAAAAAAAAAAAAAAAAAAAAAAAAAAAAAAAAAAAAAAAAAAAAAAAAAACAAACAAAAAAAAAAACTAAATTACTTTTACTGGGGACCATCTATTTGTATCTAGAGTTGAGAATGTTAAGTCTTCCCTAATAGTCATTCTGTCTTTTTCAGTAATAAAACCCCAACTTTTATGGGGGCACATGGAAACACATGATGAAAATTGTGTCATAATCTCTTTTAAGGTTAGTTTTACACATTTGAGTAAATAGCCAATGAATACAAGAAAAATAAGGAAAATTGACTACCTCCAGGAAATGCTATTTCTTTTTATTACTACATGTTTGTCATATATGATTCATTGTGAGGAGTTTGTCCAATTAATGGATGAATACATTACAAGCAGAAGATGTGATTTTAATCAATACCTTATCAATTGGAAGTTTAAAAAAGTAAAAAAATACATTTAATGACACAGTACCTACAACTACAAGTCTATCATAACACTTTTCTTAAATATGAGTCACTTGAAATATAATTTTCCAGTGTCTCTGCACTTAACAAGCAGAAGACTGCAATAATATCACTCTGAGCAGGTAGCTGATGAAGCTGGGTGCCTTACATCTAATACTCTAGGTCACATCTTGGTGAAGATGACCACATCTTCACCTGAGGAAACAGCACACACATTGCTATCCCAACTCAAATGCCTGTAGAAACTGGCACTCTGTTTACTCATCAAAGTTCTACATGTATTCCTCAGTAAAAAAAATACAGGAAAAAGATTAATTAATTTCATCATTTGTTAATTGACTAAGAGTAAAAAGTGCAGGACTACACTGAGACAAGATTTAAACATTTTGTTGATTTGACATTGACCAAGATTACATGAGAAGCACACTGAAGACAAATTCATCGATGAGTTGTACCAATTCATCCAGTTCCTGAGAACACTCACTACACAAGAAAATTTGAAATGCTCTGAAATCTTTCAGGCTGTATGAAGGAAAATTGCTACAAGTTCTAGGTTCTTAAAATTTAATGAAATCAAAGGATACTTTGCAAAACCATTAGTAATAAAACATAAATTTTATGAACTGTGCTAAGAAGCCCAAATTATCTCTGTGTTGAAAACAATACTATAAAAATTATTTTCATATAATGAGAATGTCAGAAAATATTTCATCAAAATATAAGAAGGATGTATGATAAAAGAATATCAAACAGTAACTAATTTAGATACTATGTTGTCTGTCTACAAGTATGATCGTTAAGGCATCTGTTAACCTTTAAAAATTTGTAATGTTAAAATTTAATTTCTAATGATCAGTTATAATTTTGTTTTCTTTTCTTAAAAAGGTCCCAGGTTGTATAATCTTGGGTCTCACATGGTCTGAATTACTGTCTGCTTAAACACTCCTTCAGGTCTCCATGGCTACCATCATTACTTCCAAAAATCCTTCTGGACTGGATTATTTAATGTCATGGCCAGTTTTGTAGGAAGTGTCTTTGTCCAACTCTAGAGAGATGTACGTTTATACAGGTTAGATTCTTAGGGTTACCCAGCCCTTTCAATATGGTGCTTTCTATATGGAGCTTCCTGTCTCCTCCCAAGAATGACTGAGATGCAATACTAGCCCAATCATGGAATTTTGCTTTTTTATCTGTTACAAAGAGCTCATGTAAGGCTACCTGGAATTGTTGGGGTGCCAGATATCCCTGGGGGTATATGTTGATCCATGGTGATGAAAGACAGGAGAAATCTGGGCAGCCATATTGCTTTTTCTCTCTGCCTTCTGAAGAATGATTCAAGTTGTATGTGTTTTCTCTTTTTTCTTTGCATGTTTTCCCTAAAAGACCTGTGTGCCATAAGAGCACACCTGTTAGGAGATCAACTGTGTTTCTTTACAGCTCCAGAAGCTGTAGCCAGCATGGGTATGGTGAATTGCTTAGCATTTTTTTTGGCCTTAATTCCATTTTATTTTTCACCCTTGACATTCTGGCTCTCACCTCCCAGATAAAGTGTCAGTGCTATTTATTCTTGCCTCATGTTCTGCTCCTTAGAGGATTCCAAGGAAAGTGCAAACAAACTGGCTAAAATAAATTGGTAACAGGGAAGAGGTGGTTAATACTTTGGTTATTATTGTTCCTACATTGTCTGCTGCAAAGCATGGCAGTGTTGAATAACCTGTGTCACTGTTAACGAAAGTCAACACAGGTGGAAGAAAAGAATGCAATTCATTTAAAATGTAGAAAACTGATATTTAAAATAAATTTTAGAAGAAAATTGTATTAAAATAAATTACATAAAAATGAAAATATACACTCTAATTTGATAAGGCAAATTTTAGATTTACCTGTGATAAACACACAAAATATGCATATATTTAGAAACACTTATACTTACTGTGAATATTTTCTTAAAAAGCTTTTTTGCTCATCCTACCAGATAATCCATTACTGTACAAATGCAAGAGTAAAGGTTCCTAACAGTTCAATTTGTGCACTTCTGCACCCGTTTTTTTTCCTGCCATTTTTCTCCCATGAAATGTGCTTACCACCCTGTCTCAGACCCATGGTGCGCTCCTTGTTCCACTCAGTCAGTTCTAGACAGATGGCCACAACACACATTTTCCCATAATGCCAAAACAAAGATTAAATCTGGCAGAAGCCCTAACCCATAACTTCCATTCCAAAGACACTGAATAGATTTGCTGAGGAGCCTGTCTGACAGCACCAATTAAACACAGAAGCATGTAGGAACAAACACACTGAGCAAGTGTGAGGGAAGAAAGTCATGTATAAATTTGTGATTGAAACAGGAACACTGATCTCTCTCCTGGACCTATAAATCTTAGAGTATGAAACCTTGATTTGCATTTGCAGTACAAGAATATAACTCACACCATGCTAGAGCATCACACCCAGGTAAGTACCTTATGCCTACCTTGCACCATGAGAACACTCAGAATTGTGGACATGCAATAGCTTGGAGGACCACCACATGTAAAAGGAGCCTAAAATTTGTGGCATGATGCACGTGGATTCTAGTTTTCCTAATGAACATATCTTTCCCTGTCTAGAAGAAAGGGGTCCATAACAGTACCAGTGTTTCTTCTTCCTCACATCTAGCCACTGCCTAAGTTGGCTTTTGGAGGGGACAGTTAAGGTGAAGACACACAAATGATGTCCTTTTCAAATGACATTCTCAGACCATGAAAAGGAGGTTTCCTGGTGATGCTGAGTTTTAATACAATTGCCAGAAAACCTTAGAGAAGTGTGTTTTTATCACAGCAGATACAGATTCAGAGAATAAATATCCTAGATAGCTGTTTCATGAAATTTTTAAAACTATCATCAATTTGGACTAGAGATTAGGGCTCTATCTTGTATTCACCTAAATTGATTTGCCATTTTAAATTGTACCCTGTTTGCTCAAATCAGTAAACAAAAGGACAACAGAATTCTGCTTCTACCAAGTTTATTTATTGCTTATTTACCAGATACAATGATTGCTACCAAGTTTATTAAGTTTCTTTTCCTTTTCAAAAATGCCACTGGCCTGCTCATTAATTTTAAATCCTGGCATCTTTGTATGCATGATAATGTCTCCATGTGGTTAGTGGACCTATTTGAGTCTTTCAGAATGAAATAATCACATCTTACAATGCCTTTTAAGAGTAAGAATCTAAACAAATAGAGATTCCTTTTCAGTCAAACTTTCTTTACTGCCCAAATTTAGAGTTCCCTGCAACACACTGTGGACAATGAGAAAAATAACAAATATGAATCCTCTCTTTGAGTAGTTTAAAATTTAGTCAAGCCACAATCAAGTTTTAATAAGAATTATTTACCATAATAATTTCTCAGGGCTGGTCAGATAGCTCAGTGGACTAAAGCACATGGTTAGGCAGAGTGCAGTGGCCTGGGTTCCATTCCTGGCATGTTGTGTGGACTCTGCCCGTGGGGCATGCTGAGAGAGCTACTGAGACTGAACGTGGCAGTACATGCCTATAATCCCAGCATTTGGAAGGCTGAAAACAGGAGAATCATTGTGAGTCTTCTGTAAGTAGTAAGACCTTGTAGACTCTGTCCTAAATACATAAAAATAAAATAATAATAATAATAAGTTCTCATTTTCCTGGTGCTTTCAAAAATAAATGAAGAATCCAAAATGAAGAATAATCATCCAAATAGTTTAATCTTGTTTGTGCTTGAGTGTTTTTTTTTTTTTTTTTTCTTTCATGGATAATTCTTAAAAATTTTTTGCAGTGCTTGATTTATGTAGTCATTGAGTAATGATAAAATTTATTACCTAAAACTTTCAGGATTTCTATATGATGGGTCCATTCAAAACCCTCTCAGTTAAATGTTTCCATATACATAGTGATGTGCACAATAGGGGGGGTACAGTGACAAGTGGGGATACAGAGTAGGTGGCACTGGGTTTTGTGATAATTTTCTTTTTCCCTTGGAGACATTTAAACAAATCTCAGCTATAGGTACTTTTTGCTTTAGATGCTCTGTGTTCTCAGCAGTCTGACAATCAGGCAAGAGAGTGATACCAGACCACCTTCAGCTGGAACTCATTTCTTAAGGTCATGGAGAATGCTCTGCTGCTGTCACTGTGCCCAGAAGATGGACCCTGAAGACCAGGAAGCCAATTTCAGGACTCAGCCTTCAGGCAGACCCTGGTGTGGCCTGCAGAGAAAACTCCGAGGTTCATCAGAGGAAAGCAGAGTGAGTGAAGGGACCGGGAAGCCCTAATCAGCTCACGCTGCCCAGGAGGCTGAGGTTGAGAACACCGAGCCTGTGGCCCCACACACGAGGCTCTCCGATCTCCATCTTTTGTGGCCCTGACCATTGCTTGCCAAACAATGCAAATACAGAGCCTGGGATAGGAATGGAACCTACTCCAGTGGTCAAACAAGTCTGCAATAGGGATCTGCCATTCTCCTGTTCTAACTGGCTTGGCCAGAGGCAGGATTTCGTGTAGGTACCCAGCTTTGGCTATATTGGTGACTTTGTACCACCATCATATTCTCTGCTCTGCTCCATACAGCAGTTATGAGGATTATTCTTTATTATCTCAGTTTTTATGGTATATAAGTAAGGTTTGCAGGGTAAAAGCAATTTAACAAAACCACACTCCACATTAAGTATTCAGATCTGTCCCCACAGACACTTTTTCATCCACAAACCCTGTTTGTCCTGAGTGACCTGCCTTTGTTTTACTAATGAAAGTGTCACTGGCATGCTAATATTTAATCCAATGCACTCTATTTTTTTAACATTTATTTTCTTTTCAGCTTATTTTCAATTGACAAAATTTGCCTGTATTTGTGATGTAGAAGATATTCTGATAAATATATATATATATACTGAGTGGATGAATGAAGCTAATTAGCATGTATGTGACCTCATATACTCATGTTTTAGTGGTGAGAACACTTAATATCTCTCCTAACAATTTTCAAGCATATACTATATTATTAACTACAGTCACTATTTGATTCCACATCTTGGTTATTGTGACTAATGCTGCAATAAACATGGAATCTAAAATGCTGATCTTGGCACGGTGAGATAGCTCATTGGACTAGACAGCTGCTTGGCAAGAGCGAAGACTCAGGGCATAGGAGAACCTGTACTGCAATATCATGGGACTCAGGTGAGCTCCAAATTTTCTGAGCAAGGAGATTGTGGAGCCACAGAGGAAAGAGATTGAAGTTCTATAGTGTGCCTGGGGAGAGTCACATGAAGAGAAATCTTTTTCTCAGGCTCTCACAGAGAGCATTCTGGTCAAGCATTGGCCGTG
>PVKA01014930.1:37966-51344 GCA_004027165.1 Ctenomys sociabilis | reverse complement strand
AAAAAAAAAAAAAAAAAAAAAAAAAAAAAAATGAGATTTTAAAAAAAAAGGTAGATAAATATAAAATTTTTGTTTAATACCTTGTGAACATGTTTTTATGTTTCTATAGTCTTCTACAACCTCATTTTAAGTGAATACACGGTGCTTATGCAAAGGTACCGGAATATATTTTACATTCCTGTGTTGTTCTTTGACATTTTTTTGTCATTAACTTCAGGACTATGTGTTGTAATATTCAAAGCCCTTCAAACATCTATTAAGTTGACCAACTAGTTTTCTCCTTTAACTTTTTGTCATGGTGAAATATCTCTAATTGCTAAAGTCAGTTTTGCATTTCTGGAAACCCCCTTATTTGATCATGGGGTTTACTTTTATTTTGTTTAATTGTGAAAATCCTCAAGTCTGCTCTAAAATATAGAATAGAGAATAGCGTAGCTTGTGTTTTTTACACCAAATCTAGCAATTTCCCCCCTTCTTGTTCCATCTGTTCTCTCCCACTCCTCTTTTTGGTTTAATTTTAAAGGAAACCCTAAACAATCTATCATTTTATCCACAAAAATCAGCATGTTTAAAACATGGACACAATGCCATCATCAGACCAGCCAAAAGTACCAATTAATAGTAGTGTTAATATTGACTTCTTAGATTCATCTCAGATAACCTAAGTGCAGTTTTTTTCAATCACTTCAGATGTTTTGTTTTGTGAGTTGGTGATTTGTTTGAAGAAGTCCCTAAACTGGTCTCTTCCTGTTTTTTCATACTTTGTTGAAGAGGTGGTTTCGTTTGTTGCATAGCTTGCACTCAGGTATTTTGCTGATTATATCTTTGTGCTGTAAACAGTCTTCTTTGCTTTATATCTCTTGTTAACTTATAGTTAGACCTCAAGATTTGGTTCAACTGAAGTTCAGGTCTTAGACAAAACAGGTTGATAGAAGATTCTATACTGTTGCTTCTACAGGGGAAGGCATATAAAATTCCAGGAAGGTAACTCAATGGCATAAGTGCCTCCCTATCAAGCACAACGTCCCAAGTTCAATCCCCAGTAGTGAAAAAATAAATAAATACATAAAAATTCCTTTGTCTGGTTGCTCAGTGGCTTCAGGTGTTGCAGTCTGATTCAGCCATGATAAACTTCTCTATCAATTATATACCTTTTTAATCTGTGGGGCTTGACTTGATTTTAACTTAAAAATCTGTAGTCCATCAATGAGCTAGTTCTCTTGCTTTTTTTCTTTGCATTATTTTGATAGAATCAGCAGTGAGATTAAAAAAGAGAGATCTAAAGAGATTTGCAATTAGGCATCCTGATTACCATCTCAGAAGGTCTCAACTCTTATTTGAAATAGGCAGAGAATTCCAGGTCCTCTGGGAGAACTTGGCAAGAATCTGATCTGCATCAGAGCAGAATCCCTGAGATGGCTGCGTGACTTGGTGGGATCCTGAGTATGCAGGCTGCACTTCAGTTTCACTGAGTCTGGATTTCAACATGTAGTTAGTATTAAGAAACTCTAAAGGGAGTCTCCAGCCTATGACAGTGCTCACCAAATCCCGGAAATAAAGGAATCTTTTTTTTTCCTGGGCAACAATCATTTTGAATTGATTTGTTACATCAGGAATTGAGCAATTTACCTTTCTTTTCCCTCACTGTTTGCTGCCTGGAGATTTTTGCTTTGTTTTGTTTTTCCTTTGCTGGTAGGTTATTTGAGAAATAGCTCTCATGTCTGGAAAGCTGATTCCTTGACAGGAAATACATATGTGTGTGCAAGATATGTGTGTGTAGAATCTTGCACTTGGGGTATTTCAGCAGTTGATGGATCAAAGGGTATTGGAAGATGGCTTTTGGAGGTGGGTAGCTAGGCTACGAGGCACATGGTTGGTGGAAAGTCCATCCACTCCCCTTCCCATTTCTTTTTCTTCATCTATTCTTCACCTCTTCTTGGCCTCCATATTCTTTATCATTTCTCACTTTGTTACTAAAATCTTGATATTTTAAGTAATGTGCTTTAAGAATGTTCCAAACTACCCTCTGCCAACAACTTTGTCCTGAATACCCAGGCAGGGTATTTACTGAGGCTTAAGATCTAGAACCCAAGAATGCCTTCATGTATTCAATCATTACGTGATAAACACTTATAGAATCCTTTGTACTAAGCACTCATTAATACTGGGCATATACCAGGCTGAATAAGATATGTTTTTTTTTTCCTTCTAGCAAAGAAGTAAAGTAGAGCAACTTATTCTGTCCCGATAGGTTGGGAGAAGAAAAACACTATAAAAAACTAACTTTAGCAATGTTGGTCCCTTAGGAAACAACAGAACCTTTCTTAATATTCCTTTGCTGTTTCCATATGTGAAGAGCATCTTTTCTCTTCTACCTCATCTGCAGGACAATAGACAAAATGAGTGTTAAAATAATCACCTTGGTTTCCTTTTGCACTTGAAAATAATATAAATGGTGGGATATTTCCCCCTCTCCATGCTGCTTCTGGTAGCCTAACAATGACTAAATCTAGTATTATTGATAACCCAGTTAAATTATAGGAGGACTGTTAAAGTCAAGAGTTTCCGTAAATGGGTCCCTGGTCTTCCATTTGGAGTATAAACTTTACCTCTGTGGGATGAATTAATTATACAACTCCAGGGGCTGGGGAGGTAGCTCAGGAGAATAAGCACTTACCTGGCAAGCTCAAGCACCTGAATTCAATCTCCAGTTACACACAAAAAAAAAGAAAGAAAGAAAGAAAGAAAGAAAGAAAGAAAGAAAGAAAGAAAGAAAGAAAGAAAGAAAGAAAGAAAGAAAGAAAGAAAATATAAAGAAAAAAAAAATTATACAAGTCCAAACTAAGCATATTTCTAAACTATTGATGATTGCTTATTTCAATACTCATGGTGGAGGGAGCATAGTATTTTAGATGCATCCTCTTGCCCAGCTTACAAATGTGCCCTCAAATGCAAATTACTTTATGTCCTTATATACGCATACTAATTGGGGGAGGAGGACACAGAGAAAAGGGACACAGGAATAAAATGGGAAGCAAGAAAGGAATGCAAGGCTATTGGTTTGCTCATTGTCTCATTCTGAAACTACCCCAACTCTGCAGAGCTTTTAGGAAGCATGTTGCTAGTGCATTCCCACGGCAGCATGTTGTTCTGAGGAGCCAGTGCTTTGAGGTTTTGTTCAGGGAGTGCGGAAACACATTGGTCAGGTTCTCATCATGATGTTGTCAGTACTAGGAAGTTCATGTGTCAGTCTGAAGATAGGCTCACGTAATCTTTCTACTAAAAGACAGGAAAGGGCTCACTCTGATTTTGCACCATAGGAACTAAGATATGTAAAGCATCCTGTGTGCCGCGTACTGGCTAAACAGTAGTATTTGAACCAAAGGACAACCCCACATTCACATTTAACTAATTATTTGAGTCTGCACCCAGCACTCCAGGAAGAACTGTGTATCCTATTATGTGTTGGGGAGAAGTCTAGAAGTGGGACAAAATGCCATTCAGAACAGTGACGTATGTGACCTCAGAGGAAACTAAGTCCTCACAGTAGCCCCAGTAGAAAAAGGTTGCATTCTAGAGGAGGTTTAATTCTTTAACACTCAAAAGAATAAAAGATATATAGCTTTAAAAAAAAAATATATATATATATATAGTCAAAATAAAAATATATAGTCAAAATAAGAACTATATATATATAGTCAAAATATTTTTATTTTGACTATATATTTTTCCCATTTTTATTATGAACTTTAAAAATATATATTATTATCTCCCAGAATATATTCAGGAAAGGAGAAGCCACTCCAGGTATGTTAAACAGAACTGTTGAATATAAGGAATTAATATGGGGGGATGATTAAGGAAAGTTAATAGGTGGATCCAGAGATGGTTAAAATCAGGAATAGTTACCACTCCTTAGGGCTAGCTGTTAAAGTCAGGATTATTTACTGCTGTTTAGGGCTAAAACAGAAAAACATTGGGACCTGGGACCATAGATAAAGAGCTGCCTTAGAGGAGTCTGGGGGAGAGGTCACTATCATGCAGCTGAGACACACTGAGATCACAGCTTAGCTGGCTGAAAACTCAGAGCATGCCCAGGGCTATGCTGGGGCTTCCTAGAGGGTAGGGGGGTGCTGGATGCCTAGTGTCTAGGCCTAGGAGGGGGTTCTGCCAAAAGATGTGAGAGTCTTTGGGGTCTCTTCATTGCAGAGATGTTGACAGCAAAGGCAGGAAACTGAAAAATCCCTCTGTCTTCCCCTTCCCCTCTCACTTCACTCCTCCCCCCCCTCCCCTTGCTCCCTCTCTATCTGCCTCTCCCAAAGCCACAGTAGATATTTATGAATTCCTTTCTCCTTTGCCTTCAGCCAGATGGTCAATGTTTTTTATTTGGTAAAGTGACTCCAGACTTCATTTTTGAAGAGTCTGAGTTCTTTTGCAATCCTGTCCTTACTGGACATAATAAATTACAAATCAATAGCTTGGAAATTCCTTTCAGCTCTGGGATTCACCTACAATGCCAGCATTGTGCAGCAACCAGTGCAGGTAAACAGAATCCATCACACCAGTGGGTACGTTGACCCTTCCTTTGTCTCTTGGTTCAGTGACATGAGGAACTTTTGGCCAGATGGTAATCTCAGCTGCCAATTGAAAGGAATAATTGTTATCTCCCTGGTAGAATCATTTTGTCTTTAAGAAGTAAGTTCTCTAACAAGTGAAGCACAAAGCTGTGAGAAGAGAAACTGCAATTTCTCTAAGTGGGTTATTAGGATGAACAGCCAAAATAATTCTTTCATTTTTACCTTTGTTCAGAACCACAGATTCTGGCTATGGTTAAAAAAACACTGTGTATCAACCACTGGCTTGGATGATATACTGCTTCTTATTGGTTATTGATTGCACCTCACAGGATGTTCCTTCAATAAGAACTATAACTGAACTGTTAGGTTACTATTCTGCCTTTCCCTCAAGCTGTCCTTCTAGCTTCTAGTAGAAAGTCTTGTGAGCTTCAGTGCAAGTCCAATAGTGTGTGTGTGTGTGTGTGTGTGTGTGTGTGTGTGTGCACGCATATGCATGTGTGCACATATTTGCTGAGAAGTGAGTTCCTTAGTCTGAAGAAGTATTCTGTAAGATATTATAAAAGTAAATAAGACAATCCATAAATCCACAGACAGTGTGTTGGCCAAAACTATTGCAAGCAGAGAAGATCAAACAATAATCCAGAATTGTCAGTTCCAATTACAGCTCCTCTATGATTAAGGATTCAGGTTAGCTGGATCATTCCCCTTCCCACCAAATGATGACGTCCTAGGGACACTTTCCTACTGTCAGCTGAGCACTTAGGGGCCAGCTCAACTCACAGCAAGTTTTCGTTCTGGCTGTCATGGTCTTTTGCATATTAATCTATTGAGCACATGCTTGGGTGTGTGGAGGAAAGGCCAACAGACGTCTGTCTAGTAGGCGATCTTTTCTCTGTGATGACTGAGGGCTTTGTGTGCAGCAGTAGCCTTTGCAAACATTCCCGTAGTAAACATTCTCATGTTCTGTGTAAATTTAAGAGGTGTGTTTACACACTGCTCTGTAGAGGATCTTTTCATCCTTTCTTTCAAATCCTTGATTGTCCTGCCAAACCATTAGCCATTATCCATGAAGCAATGTAGGCCCATCTGTATCCCAGATTGTCTCTCAGTCCAATCAAAGTACATGATGAACTGCATTGCTTCAGGTTCTGCTCAATGAGAAGCATTTTCTTCCTTGGTAGTTTTCATTTATTTTGTTTGGCATGGCTCTGCGTATGGGTATAACTGTCTATTTCTAATTTGCCCAGCTATTGAGCAAAGCCTTCGGTAAACCATATCTTTCCTTCATCATCTATTCACAAAGAGCTCTCTGAGACATCTAGCATTGGAGAAGGAAAGATAGCTGTGCTGCAGAAGGTCTCAAAGGAGCCCAATCCACAACACATGGAACTTTATTGTTCTTTTTGTCTTGGTTTGAGGCTAATTGTGTATGCCATTATGGCAAGAAAGTCAACATATCCTACACAAAGATGAGAAGGTAGCTTCTGTCCTTTAAGATTGGCACAGAAGCCAAACATGGTGATACATACCTGTAATGCTAGCATCCCAGGAGGCTGAAGCAAGAGAAGCATATTTGGGTCCATTTCAGACAGCTTAGTGACTTAGGAAGAACCTAGCTAAAAATGAAAGCAAAAATAAATAAATATACTCTGAATGTCTGAGGATATAGCTCAATGTGAAGGTCCTAAGTTTAATGTTCAATCCCTAGCACCATGAAAAATTAAATAGGCACAGAGAAAAGCAAGTATAGATTAATCTGTGAGAATATAAAGCCATCATATAAAAGGTAGAGCTTGAGACTGGTGTGGTGGCACGCACTTTTAAGCCCAGCACTCAAGAAGTTGAGCCAGGAGGAGTGTTGCAAGTTCAGGACCAGCCTGGGCTACAAATTGATCTCAAGGCCAGCTAGCAAGACCCTGATTCAAAAAGACAAAAACAACAACACCAAAAAAAAAAAAAAAAGGTTGGGCTTGGGCTTTGACTGAGAGATAATAGGAAAATAATTGAAATACCATTTTTCATAATAAAAAGAATGTGATGTATAATGTAGTAGTTGGGGTCAAAAATAGAAGAAACTTTTTATAGTGTATCAAGGTATGATTCCTGATCTTCATTTAAATAGCATATTGCATAAATTTTTTTCCCTTCGCTCATAAACACTGTCATATCTTTTAAGGGTGATATAGAAGAGTGCCTGAATTAATAAATGAAAAACAGAATCTCTAAATGATACAAGGTTATTGTTTAGTTTAATCCTCAAAATAGACTTGCACAGTAGCAAAGCGACAGCTTATTTTCATTTTATAAATAAAGAAAGTGAGGCTTTCTGTATGTAGAAACTTAATTCCCATAGCCTATCAGTAATATCAAATCAAAGCAAGCTGTCTTGATCAGTATCATTTTAGGATGGATGCATAATCAAGATATTTATTTATATTGTCTGGCTTTATTTTTCTCTCCTTTCTCTTCCACAAATCATTTCTTAAGGAAAATGCTTTGAAGAGGACAAAAGCACAGAGAAGACAAGAGAGCCTAAAGGCTGGAAAACAATGGTGGTCTTCAGCCTGTTCTCCAAGTGGACACACTGCCTAGTCCCCTGGAAACATCTCCAAGGATTTGGAGAGGAATGACTTTTGGTGTACCTGGAAAGATTGGATGTTAGACTCTGGCAAAGCTGGGTGTGCCAAGCCTGGCAGGAATCACCAGAACTACGACGTCAAGTGGTTATAAGACCTTTGGATGCTGAACACAGGCATGGTGATCAGTATGAACCGAGAGCAAGAGGACTGCGTCCAAGAGACACACTCTGGGTGAGTTTCCAGGGACTTTTGCTCAATGCTGTGAGGACCAGTAGGATGAAGATTTGTGGAAAATATATTTTGATTTTGGATCAAAACAAAGTATTGTGATATTTTTTCATAAGCCCTTGTTTGTAGAGTAAAAGTCATACCTACTACTTGGATATTTGTCTGGAAGGTGCACAAGGAAAAGCAGAAAACTTAAGAATGGGCTTCCTATCACCAAGGATTTAAAGGGAAGAGGGTGGCCTTTTGTGCCAGTAAGATCCCTAGCAACTAAAGGCTCTCTCAGTGTATTGTTGGGATGTGCCAGTCTTGGCTGTTTGCAAGAGGGTGCTAATGATGCCGAGGCCAGGCCTCTCATTTCCATACAGTCAAATATACTTAGTGAGAGAGACCTTAAGCTCCAGTCTCGGCAGATTAAATCCCTCACCCGGAGCAACTGTTTCACAAATATGCCTGCTGGGTGTGGAGGCCAGGTGAGAGGGCATGGATGAGTCAGCACAATGCCTATCCTCTCCAGGGACAAAATCTCGGAAGAATCTATTGATAGCAGGACTCCGTGGAAGTGTTTTCAAAAGAGGGAGCCTCCTGCTGCTGTGAATAGATTCACAAGAGTGTGGCAAACCAGAGTTTCCAAAGAGAATCTCTTAGGGCAGAGGGCTCTGTGGTTGGTTGGTCGAGTGCCATATCCACACCAAACATTCAGCCCCTTGTTTACTCATGTTATTGTGTAATTTGTGAAACTAATACACGGATTCTGATTTTTGCAGTGCTGGAGCTCAACTCAGGACTCACTGAGCTACATCTCCCACCCTGAAAATAATTCAGATTTCAAGAAGCGTGTTTAAAAATCTGCAAAAATAAGAAAATTAGGCTTCTAAAATTAGACTTTGAATAAAATTTAGAAAATAAATGATAATTAGAACATAGTCAATGTTTCCAAGGTAGCATTTTTTGATTAGGGGTAGGGCTGGGGATTGAACTCAAGGCTTCTGGAGGCAGCTGCTTTACTACTGAGTTACATGCATCTGCAGCCCAAGACTATTTTATAGTGCATGGGTCTTCAGGAATCAGTTCAAGGCATTTTGACAATTTTATACAGTCCTCTAACTGGCACTCAAAATAAGATGGTAGAACATTACCATCATCTCAGAAAATTTTCTTTTCCTTCGTTCCAGTAATCTCTCTTTCTCCAAGTGATCACTGTTCTATTGTAGATTAGCTCTGATTCTTCTTAAACTTTATATAAAATGAAACAGTATGAACCATTTATTGCCTGGATTTTTTTCACTCAATAACATTACTGAGTTCCAGAAATATTGTTGCCTTGTATCATTCATTTACTCCTTTTGGTATTAAGCTATGTTTTGTTCTTCATCTTGTTAGTGAAATACTTGGGTTGTTCTTTATTCTATACTTTTGTCATGAATGCTTTTATAAAGTTTCCTAAAATTATTGAGATTTATGTTTAAATTCTCATTTTTTCTGGCTTTGAAAGCAGAGCAAGTTCTCTATAGTAATTCCTGTGGAGTGTTTTCTAGTTTCACTTTTCTTTGGTTCTCTTTAATTATTATGAACATTCATGAGCTGAAAAAAAAGTCTAGTTTTTCTAAGTGATTGATAAACAATCTGTGTAGTATTTAGATGTGGTTCCTCCCAGCTCACTATCATTATGGAGTTCAGCTTCCTGAACCATGCCCAGGTAAACCCAGGTGTGTCCATGCCTTAATGATACTTTCTAAACCTTACATGATTGCCAATAAGCTCACTCAGTAACTATTAATTTACTTATTCAATGTGGATTCATCAGATTCCTCTTACATATTGCTATGCTCAGCACCTATCATGCTATGGATTATTTTTATGTCAAAACTCCAGATCGTGCTTGCTGGTTTTGGCTTTTTATTTTTATTGTTTGTTTTTGTTTTTATTTTTAAAAATAGGTCTTGCTTTTTTTAGTTCAGGCTATCCTTGACTCACTATGTAGCCTTGAACTTTTGGTGATCCTCATGCCTCAGCCTTCCAACTGGTGGGATTAAAGGCCTGTACCACCACCCGACACAGACAGTGCTTGCTGTGCCTAGCACAATACCCAATACGTAAAAGAAACTAAGTGAATCAATTTAAATGAAATTTGCATGAATAGAAGGACTCAACATTTAATGTGGAGGTTAGCCTGAAGACAGACAAACTGTTCTAGTAAAAGAATGAAGGTGGCACGGTAGAACCATGACAACAATGAAATTTCTTGTTTTCATCTAGGGCCTACCTAGTCATGTTAATGTAGTAGCACTTTCTCCTCTGGACTATCCTTTATCTAACTGTGGCTTCTTCCCTTCATTTTATAGACAGAACGGAGACTGTTGCCTATAAATTTCTTTTATCTCTAGCACTCAGACCATTCATTACTTGGCATTCAGAAGGAAGCTATTCTTTCTAGGTTGGCAAAAGAAAACTGCACACGAAAAGGGACTTTGGAGGTGGATTTTAGAAAAGAGATCTGAGTGATGGCATTCCAAGTAACAGGAAACAGGTTGATCTGTGGAGGTTTCAGCAATACAGATTGTTTTTTCTCTTGGTTTAAACACCTGCCTGGCAAGCACAAGGTCCCAAGTTCAATACCCAGTACCATATGCCATGCCTGCCCTGGAACCCTGGCGCGCTGTGCTGACCACCAGACCCAGGTATGGTGGCACATGCCTGTAATCCCAGTGTGAAGGAGACTGAGACAGAAGGATCACTATGAGTCCAAGCTGTGTAGCGAGACCCTGTACCAAATAATAAATAAATAAATACATAGAAATTTGAAGAAAAAGTCTTCCCATTTGATATTCTCAAATGACCATCACAATTTAATTTTTAAAGGGCTTTTTCTAAAGCCCTTCATACATATCTACACAGCAAAATGTTCCTAAGTTTTTTTTCTTACAGATTATACTCTTTCATTGAATGCTTTAAATACAAAAGAAGAATATGACAAAAACAAGTTCCCTAACATTTCAAAAAGGCTTTTATCCTGAACAGAATAAAGAAAGGTAATTATTATTATGATTTTTAGTCAATCCAGGTAGAAGAATGATCTACTTACTAAATTAAGTGAATTTTGTCTTCAAGATTGATAATCAGATTCTGCCAAATTCCACATACTGTTGGAGAACCTGCATCTTATTGGTTTGAAGAAAATATTATTAACAAAGAAATTAGATTTTTTTTATTTAAATTTTATCACGCAGGTAGAAATTTCATGTAAGGCTTTGGGAATAGAGTAATAGTACTTTTTTCTTTTTCTTTCTTTTTTTCTTTGGGCTTACAGGCATTGAGTAAATTGTACAGGAAACTGCTCTGATTGAATGTTGGAGGTCATTTTTTGCTAAGTGTGGCGCATGATGGTTCTAGGCATTATAAATTCTAAGATGTAAATTGCAGAAGCTTTGAAGCTCAGAATGATCCTCCCAGGCTGTACGGTGTGCCGGGGCAGAGCGGGAGCAACGTCATTCTGGGGTTCATGGGGTTCATCACCATCTCAATCCTTCCCTTCCTTCCTTTGTGTTAGCAGATTTTTGACATAAAAGAAATCTCATATTCTTTGCAGATATAATGAGGAAGCCTAATATTTCCGAATTCAGGATAAAACTTTCTTCCCATGCCTTTAATAAGATTGTAAAGCATTTAAAAAGTATTAATTAAGCTTCACAGAGCAACTGTAAGATGATTTGATCAATTCAAAAGCATAACCATGAAGTCTGCACTCAACTTTTAATTATTGTATGTCCCAGCAGAGAAAGAGCCCAGATAACACAAGCTACAGATAATATCTAAACTATTTCTGCTCAAAGAACAATGGCACAGATACTTTGAACAGAGCCGGGGAGATAGCTCAGTTGAATAATCACTTGCCTGCCAAATGCAAGGGCCTGAGTTCAACCCCTGGTTCCGCAAAAAAAACAGATACTTTGAGCAGTGCAGCAAATCCAAAATACTTTGTGTTGGATATTATAATGCACTATATGATTTTTAAAAATTAAATCATATGATTTACTATCAAAATACAGCTTTATTTAAAAACACCACAGTTAATTAAATCTCTTTATGTATGCTGATTACTGCAAAGGAAAAAATGCATAAAGTCATGAGCTATATGTCAGAGAATATACTTTTGCAAAGTGAAAGTACATGCCTATAGCTACATGTCATAGAACTTGAGAGATAGGAGAATTGTAGGTAAACTACATCAGCCCAGCTCTCTGGTACAAAAGCGTGAAGCCTGCCTGCTATTGTGACAAGTAATCTAGTAGGGCTGGTTACTGCAGTATTACTTCCAGTGAATTGGAAGGGGGTGGAGAATACAAAAGTTCCCACAGTTTGAGTAAATGATCGCCCATCAACCTCATGCCATTCAACTGCCCTTAAAAAATACCAACAGCCTCTGTATCTGGGTTACATATCCCTCTCAGAGTATCTCTTCAAGACTGATACACTGTGCTGTGATAACATCCTTAATTGTATTTTTTTTTTCCCTCAGAGGTTCAAAAGTGCTTTAGGACAGGAACAGTGGACAAGAACAACCTTGTCCATTATTTCTTTTATGTTATGAAAAATAAACCATTTTCTTTTTTTTTTTTTTTTTGTCTTTTTGAGACAGGGTCTCACTATGCAGTTCAGGCTGGCCTTAAGCTCACTTTGTAGCTCAGGCTGGTCTCGAACTCACAACAATCCTCCTGCCTCAGCCTCCCGAGTACTGGGATTACAGGTAAACCATTTTCTTAAGCAAATAATAAGAGAATAACAATAATTATTAAACCATGCATCATAATCTTGAAAAGTAGTTTCTCAGTGTAAGACATATGCTGAAAAGTTCTTTCAAAAGAGAAATAAATGTAATAGCACAAACTTTCTTTTGAGTGAACTAAGATGAACAGTATAAGTGAAGCAGCTTGGCATATATATATATATTGAAATATTTTTAAAATAACAGAATATGTAATTTAAGGAAGTATTTGAAATGCTCCCTAATTTTTACTTATCTCACTTCCATTTTTGCTTTTCATTTGTATATATTTGTGTAAATATATGTAGTGTTTCCCAGATAAGACAAACCATGCAGCATTTGAGCATATGTGTCTGACTTATTTCACATAACATTATATTATCAAATTGTATACATTTACGTATGGCCCTTCAACTTTAACTTTCCTGGTGACAGTATAGTATTCCCTGGTGGGCAAATAACACATTTTCCTTACCCATTCATCTGGAGATGGGTGTACTCACTGTTTCCAAGGTCTAGCTCTGATAAGTTGTGCTGCTATAAATATGGGTGTGCACATATCCCTCTAATATGATGATTTTAGCTTTTTTGGGAAGATACCTAGGAGGAGGATAGCTGGACAAAATGTAATTGCTACTTTTTAGTTATTTTGAGGAAACTCCATACTGATTTCCATAGTGGCTATGTAATTTAAATTCCCAGGAACATTGTAGTAGAGTTCTTTTGACCCACACCCTAGCCAGCAATTCTTTATTTTTAGATTCTTTTTGATGCTAGCCATTCTTTCTTTAGTAAGATGGTATGTCAATGTAATTTTAATTTGCATTTCTCTGATGGTCGGTGATGAGCACTTTTCATGTATTTACTGGCCCTTTGTCCTTTTTCTGGTTGTTCATTTTGTTTATCAGTTCTGGTTATCCATACTTATTCATTTTAGTTGTCCATTTTGTGATTGGGTCTTTCATTTGGGGAAATCTAATATTTTTGAGTTCTTAAATGTATCTTTAATGTTAGTCCTCTGTCCATAGGACAGCTGGCACAGTTTTTTCCCTGTTCTATAGATTGTCATTTCAGTCAGTTGGCTGTTTCCTTCACTATGCAGATGCTTTTTTTTTTTTTTTTTTTTTTTTTTTTTTTTTTTTTTTTTTTTTTTTTTTTTTTTTTTTTTTTTTTTTTTTTTTTTTTTTTTTTTTTTTTTTTTTTTTTTTTTTTTTTTTTTTTTTTTTTTTTTT